>CM076583.1:49008224-49063106 GCA_034641835.2 Pinus albicaulis
TTGGGCCATATGAGATTAACAAGATCTTTAGCAATGGAGCGGTAAGAATCAAGACCATTGATGAGTTTCAAACTCCTCTTATTGTGAATGGCCATAGATTGAAAGTTTATCATAAGCCACTCTCAAAAGAGGATTTTGTCAAAAAATTTCAAGAAAGTTCTGCAATCAGGCTGGTACAAAAGAATTCTTCTTCTCCACCAGCCTAGCTTTTGTTCTATTCAATTTTAAAAAAATAAAAAAATAAAAAAAATTGTATAAGCCTGAAAACCAATCACTGATTGGCAGTCTTATACAGAAAATATAGGGTGAAAATCAGGAACACCTGACACTCTATATTTTCCAAAAAAAAAAAAAAATTCTTTCATTTCACAAGTTTTGTGACCACCCACTCCATTCCATTCCACTTCATTCCATTTCATTTCACTTCATTTCACTCCATTCCACTTCATTTTATCTATTTCATTCCATTTCATCAATAAAATTATTTTTCATGACCGTTTCCATCTGGTCATTTGTCATCTGTTCATCTCCATTCATCCAAACTGTGTCTGTTTCCGCAACTGACTCCAGTTTCCGCAGCCAGAAGCAGATTCTACAGCTACAACTCTGTTTTCAAAAGAATGTACAGCCAGATGTTATTTCCATAATCATGAAATAAAATTCAGGAGAGAGGATCAAAAATGAAGACCTGGAGCATTCAAGACACCAATAAAGAGCAACTAGTTGAAGACCAAGGGAAGAGGCAAAGATTCCAAAGGTATGAATAAAATTTATTTCAAATAGCATTGAAAAACACATTTTTATATAGTTCTGAACCATAAGCTCCATCCATTATGTGAAATGATTATATTGACAATTCCGTAACCTTTCACGATCTCCATATTATCCTCCCGCATTCATTCTCAAATGGTTCCATAATTAAACCCCCGATCTTCACTCATACTCCGATATTCCACCGGTGACAATGAGACATAGTTGATTTGACCACAGACTCTTACAGCCGCATAAATCCATAGACGTTGTTTAAACTTGCTCACATTTATTGTGCAACCATCAAATTTCAAAACATTGTTGGATGTGTTATATTCCTCCTATTTGTTCTGTTAATCTCACAGTCGTGTCTCTACCGTGCTCACGAAACCCCTCTCTATTCTGTCTCACTCCACTTCGTTCTCTATTACGCTACAACCTGTATATCCACTCTTTGATATCTACCTACAGTCATTGTGCTCATATCCGTGCATTCAGCTGTTCTTTTTCCATTAAACCATCACGCAGGAAAATTTTTGAAGAGCAGAAAGAAGGATGGGTAAATTGCTAAGAGCAGAACCGGAAGGACCTAAGTTCATGGAGGGATATCCGCAAGTCAGGGATATATTGAAGAAAGCAAAGTGGCTGCAGTTTATCCAAAAATTCAGAGGTTATCATAAAGAAGTGACAAAAGCATTTGCAAGGTCGTTCAATGGCCTGGAAGTAGAGATTGGAGACCTTAAGTTTGCAGTGAACGAGGCATTTGTAGCAACAGCCACGGAACTTCCTCGGGAGGGTGAGCGTTGGTTTAAAAATAAAAACATTAGTGATGAAGCCTGGAGAACAATCTTACGAAACCAAGTTATGGACATAACTATTTTTAAAAGAGGAATTCTTGTTCATGCATTGAAAGAGGAATGGGCTACTTTGCTGCTAGTTGTTCAAAAATCCATTACCTATGAAGGCCGTTTTGGGTCCATGTATATGTACCATACCAGATTGCTGATGAATTTTCTAGATAATCAAACTCTCAATCTCCCATATTTTCTATTAAATAGCTTGAAGAAAATGTCTGTGACTGTTTAGAAACATTTAGGAGATGTAGAACCACATCTATATCACCACAGTCTTGTAAAAATTTTGATTGAAAAAGAGTTAAAGGAGAAGAAAGACACATGGGAACAATTTCTGATTAGAAATTTCTTTGAGGAAACTCAGGAAATTCCTGAAGGTAGTACAACAAGAAGGAGTAGAAGGAAAAGAATAAATGATGATACTCAAATTACTCCTACTCAAGAAATTCCTGAAGGTAGCACATCAAGAAGAAGTAGGAGAAAAAGAACAATTAAAGAAATTCAAAATACTCCTACTACTACAATTGAAAGAACTGATAGGGAAGAGAGACTTTCAAAGAGGAAGAAGAAAGAAATCAAGGGTAAGAAGCCAATAACACCAAAAGAGAGGAAAACTATTGAGGCTATACATCAAACTCCTTCTGAAGAAGAAGAAGATCATCAAGTGTTATCTGAAAGATTAGTTTATCTTCAAAAACAGTCATCTATGGCCAAGAAGACAGAGAAAGGAAAACAAAAAAAAAAGGATAGTGTACCACGAGCGTGTGAGAAGAAGCGAGCGAGACTTAAGGAAATTGAGGAAAACGCAAATGAAGGGTCCTCATTTCATTTGATTTAGGAGAGGGGGAGAGGAAACATCTGAGCAGTCCCAGTCGACCATAGTCCATCTCACTCTCAGTCAGTTAGTGAACCTGGTTCATTTCATTCTTAGTCAGACATTGAACATAGTCCATCCCATTCTCAGCAAGATGTTGATGTGAGCCCTTCTTAGCCAGATTTTGAAGATAACTCTCCTTCACGGCATTTTGGGGACATCCCAATAAAAATGACACTTGATATAGACCCCAAGCAGCAAGAAGTATATGATTATATAGAATCTTTGGAAAAGGCAGCTACAGGTCCTAGGACTTCGTCCATTCAGCCTCACATAGTACAGGATGATTTAGTCCAATCACTAAAACAGAAATTCTTTGAGCTAGAGATTTTAAATAGACACATCAAAAATGAAAATGAGACATTGAAGGAACAAGGTAAATTGGAAAAAATCATTCATGATAATACCATGCTACATCTGGGAATATGGAAGAAGAAGAACAAGAAATTGAAAAGGAAATGCCATAAGTTAAGCAGAGCACTGGTTAATATCAAATTTAGATGCCTAATGAAGAAGCCCAGGATGATGGCAGCACCAAGAAAGAAGAGGAGAGGATTGGATGTATTGGCTGAAGTGTCAAGGCACATGAACTGAAGAAAGAATTTTGGTTGCATGAGGACATGCAACACCTTCACAGTGGGGGTATGTTGAGTCTCAAATGTGCATCTTTTCCATACACTTTTCTATACCTTTTTCACTCACCTAAACCTCCCAAGTTGTCAAGATCATGTGCAAAAGAGCATCTAACATGGTTTTTAATTATATTTTTGTGTTTGCTATTTGATTTATAGTTTTCTCATCTGTTTGCGGAATCTTGCCACTTTCGGCGAGGCTGTACTAACTTTAACGCGACCATTTTGTGAAACTCTATGTTACAGGTGTCTACAGGAGAAACGAGCCACATGGGCAAGTCAGAAATGATGTGGACATGGTTCATGTCCTATTGGCTCGAGCAAACTCATCTAAAGAAGTTGTGGTCAAAGGCGTCCAAATGGAAGTCAACCATAGAGTCTGACGGTGACAGGACTTTGTTTCGTGTCACGTGAAGGTTCATATGGCCGTTTCTGAGTTGCGGAGGACAAATCAACATCTGTACACCACTCCATAGCCGAATTCAAACATCCACTCCTCATAGATTTACTTTTCAATATGGCCATGATCCTAGATCCGTGGACGTAATGGTCTACGTGTTCTCCATCAGCATAAACTCTAGGAATCAGTTATATTTCTTTTGTTATAAATAACGCGTTTGTATACGCATATTAGATTAGTCGATGTTAGTCTCTGTTATCTTTTATTAGTCTGCTCTGTAATGTAATTACGCTGCCTTTGTGCCGTAATACCACCTTACTATTATGACTGCATATTAATATAAGAAGATTGTTTCCAAACGTAATTCGTACCTGAAGATTGTTGCCAAGGCTGGTGTAGAGGGCCCCTGCACCTGCCAAGGTTCTGTGCATTATTGTATAGTTCTTGTTTTATTTCTTTAAAGCTCATTGTGCCATAATCCATTCACATGTTTATACACTGCATCTTTCATGGTATATATGCTTCATTTCTGTTTATAATCTTTCATGCTTTCCATTTTACTTGTCTTTCATGTTTTATGTTATTTTTAGCCTGATCAATGTTCTTGTTTCGGGTTATAAATAGGTAGCCGGGCATTTGCATAACTTTTTGACTAATGACATGGAATTAGCATTATTCTGCTGCTAATTTGTTTTTCTTAGTTCCTGTTTAATTTCAGTACTGCTTTGTTTAATTCAGTTTTGCTCATTTGCTTCAGTAATTAAATTTAGATATATTAAACTGCTCATAACATCTTCAGTTGCCTCCAAAAGACACATCTGGACTGATGGTGAGGGATTGTATTATGAAATGTGTAGTTTGGTATTAGTTTCATTTACCTTGAAGTTAGAAATATTAAATTGTGCATGACATCTTCAGTTACCTCCGAAAGCCACAGCTGGACTGATGGTGAGGGATTGAATTATGAATGTATGGTTTGATATTAGTTTACTTTCTGCAAGTTAGATATCAGCTACTCAAGTTTTTTATGGTTACTTCCGAAAATCATAGCTGGACTAATGATGAGGGATCAGAAGACAAGTTGATATAATCTGATTTAGATTTACTTTGTTGCAATTTTGGATTTCTTTAAGCATAGTTTCTTTTGTGTTTAGACAGCAGCAAGAATAGTTTGACAACGTTCCATTATATGTGATTATTACCGAAAGAGATTTTACAAGAATAGTTTGGTTTTCATGCTCAATAGTTCACTGTTTTGATTTATTAGACTAGCAGCACCTTTTCATTTCAGCAGCACATTTTCATTTCCTTTCAAGTTTTGTCATTGTAAGTTTCAAATTCCTTTTTAAGTTTCAAGTTGGTAAATCATTATAGAGGATATCATTTCCTTGAACAACCATAACCATACTTTCTTTTATTTAGAATTTCCATCTCACCTTAGAAAACCAAAAACGACAAAAAGTTAAGAAATAGGTTATCTTGCACATATAGTGCGTCGCACTTCATCAGCTTACGAATCCCGGATTGATAAATTAATGTAGAAATTTAGAACACACTAAATTGACCAAACATTTTGAAGAGCGTCGTTCTTGAGATCGAACCGGGTCACCAGCGTGACAGCTGCCAAAGAGTAGGGAAACCTACCCTTTCAAATGAAATGCCATTGCAACCCCAGGTACTCATTGAACCCTTTGAAAAATGGGCTTTAGATTTCATTGGACCTATTAATCCACCATCTAAGCAAAAGAAGTATATATTGGTTTGTGCTGATTATGTTACTAAATGGGTGGAAGCCAAAGCATTAGTGTCTGCTACTGAAAATTCAGTTGTTAATTTTCTTTATGAGGATATTTTTACTCGCTTTGGTGTTCCAAGAGAAATTGTGACAGATCAGAGAAGCCAATTCACATCCAACCTGGTGGAAAAGATGATGGAAGAATACAAAATCAAGCACAGAAAATATACTCCTTACCATACACAAGCAAATGGTCAAGTGGAGTCTACAAACAAAGTTCTTGAAAGTATCATCACCAAAAATGTTCATCTACATAGAAGAGATTGGGCAGAAAGGCTTCCTGAAGCCTTGTGGGCCTACAGAACTACATGGAGAAATACAACAGGACATTCTCCCTATGAACTTGTTTATGGGAAAGAAGTCCTGCTCCCCATTGAGTTCCAAATCAAGACCTTCAAGATAGAAGTTCAGTTGGGGATGGACTTATCAGAAGCCCAAAAGCATAGAATGGAGCAGTTGAACGAGATAGATGAGATCAGACAAGAGGCAATTCTAAGAACTGATCTAGTTCAATATCAAAGAGCTAAATGGCATGACAAATACATCAAAGAGAAGAAGTTTCAAGAAGGAGATTGGGCATTGTTATTTGATTCCAAGTTTAAAGATTTTAAAGGGAAATTTCAGACTCATTAGCTTGGGCCATATGAGATTGACAAGATCTTTAGCAATGGAGTGGTAAGAATCAAGACCATTGATGAATTTCAAACCCCTCTTATTGTGAATGGCCACAGATTAAAATTTTATCATAAGCCACTCTCAAAAGAGGATTTTGTCAAAATGTTTCAAGAAAGTTCTGCAATCAGGCTGGTACAGAAGAATTCTTCTTCTCCACCAGCCTAGCTTTTGTTCTATTCAATTTAAAAAAAAAAAAAAATTGTATAAGCCTCAAAACCAATCACTGATTGGCAATCTTATACAAAAAATATAGGGTGAAAATCAGGAACACCTGACACTCTATATTTCCCAAAAAAAAAAAAAAATCTTTCATTTCGGAAGTTTTGTGACCACCCACTCCATTCCATTCCACTTCATTCCATTTCATTTCACTTCATTTCACTCCATTCCACTTCATTTTATATATTTCATTCCATTTAATCAATAAAATTATTTTTCATGACCGTTTCCATCTGGTCATTTGTCATCTCGTCGTCCATTCATCCAAATAATAGGCGTATTAGGTTTAACGACATACGTTCTGCAGCTGACTCCAGTTTCCGCAGCCAGAAGTAGATTCCGTAGCTACCACTCTGTTTTCAAAAGAATGTACAGCCAGATGTTATTTCCATAATCATGAAATAAAATGCAGGTGAGAGGATCAAAAATGAAGACATGGAGCATTCAAGACACCAATAAAGAGAAACTAGTTGAAGACCAAGGGAAAAGGAAAAAGATTCCAAGGTATGAGTAAAATTCATTTCAAATAGCAATGAAAAACACATTTTTATATAGTTCTAAACCATAAGCTCCATCCATGATGTGCAATGATTATATTGACAACTCCCATAACCCTTTCACGATCTCCATATGATCCTCCCGCATTCATTCTCAAACGGTTCCATAATTAAACCCCAATATTCACTCATACTCCAATATTCCACCGATGATAATGAGACGTAGTTGATTTGACCACGGACTCTTATAGCCGCATAAATCCATAGCCGTTGTTTAAACGTGCTCACATTTATTGTGCAGCCACCAAATTTGAAAACACTGCCGGATGTGTTATACTCTATTAATCTCACAGCTGTGTCTCTGCCGTGCTCACGAAACCCCTCTCTATTCTGCCTCACTCCATTTCGTTCTCTATTACGCTACAGCCTGTATATCCACTCTTTGATATCTACCTACGGACATTGTGCTCATCTCCGTGTATTCATCTGTTCTATTTCCATTGAACCCTCACGCAGGCAAATTTGTGAAGAGCAGAAAGAAGAATGGGTAAATTGCTAAGAGCAGAACCGGAAGGACCTAAGTTCATGGAGGGATATCCACAAGTAAGGGATATATTAAAGAAATCAAAGTGGCTGCGGTTTATCCAAAAGTTCAGAGGTTATCATAAAGAAGTGACAAAAGCATTTGCAAGGTCGTTCAATGGCCTGGAAGTAGAGATTGGAGACCTTAAGTTTGCGGTGAACGAGGCATCTATAGCATCTGCCACGGAACTTCTTCAAGAGGGTGAGCATTGGTTTAAGAATAAAAGCATTAGTGATGAAGCCTGGAGAACAATATTATGAAACCAAGGTATGGACATAACTATTTTTAAAAGAGGAATTCCTGTTCATGCATTGAAAGAGGAATGGGCTACTTTGCTGCTAGTTGTTCAGAAATTCATTACCTGTGAAGGCCGTTTTGGGTCCATGTATATGTACCACACCAGATTGCTGATGAATTTTCTAGATAATCAAACTCTCAACCTCCCATATTTTCTATTAAATAGTTTGAGGAAAATGTCTGTGACTATTCAGAAGCATTTAGGAGATGTAGAACCACATCTATATCACCACGGTCTTGTAAAAATTTTGATTGAAAAAGAGTTAAAGGAGAAGAAAGACACATGGGAACAATTTATGATTAGAAATTTCTTTGAGGAACCTCAGGAAATTCCTGAAGGTAGTACAACAAGAAGGAGTAGAAGAAAAAGAATAAATGATGAAACTCAAATTACTCCTACTCAAGAAATTCCTAAAGGTAGCACAACAAGAAGAAGTAGGAGAAAAAGAACAATTGATGAAATTCAAAATACTCCTACTACTACAATTGAAAGAACTGATAGGGAAGAGAGACTGTCAAAGAGGAAGAAGAAAGAAATCAAGGGTAAGAAGCCAATAACACCAAAATAGAGAAAAATTATTGAGGCTATACATCAAACCCCTTCTTCCGAAGAAGAAGATCATCAAGTGTTATCTAAAATATTAGTTTTTCTTCAAAAACAGTCATCTATGGCCAAGAAGACAAAGAAAGGAACCACAGCGTGTGAGAAGAAGCAGCAGACTTAAGGGGAAATTGAGGAAAATGCAAATGAAGGGTCCTCATTTCATTTATTTAGGAGAGGAAACATCTGAACAGTCCCCAGCTGACCATAGTCCATCTCACTCTCAATCAGTTAGTGAACCTGGTTCATTTCATTCTCAGTCAGACATTGAACATAGTCCATTCCATTCTCAACAAGATGTTGATGTGAGCCCTTCTCAGCCAGATTTTGAAGATAACTCTCCTTCACGGCATTTTGGGGACAGCCCAATAAAAATGACACCTGATATAGACCCCAAGCAGCAGGAAGTATATGATTATATAGAATCTTTGGAAAAGGCAGCTACAGGTCCTAGTACTTCGTCCATCCAGCCTCACACAGTACAAGATGATCTAGTCCAATCACTAAAACAGGAAGTCTTTGAGCTAGAGCTTTTAAATAGACACATCAAAAATGAAAATGAGACATTGAAGGAACAAGGCAAACTGGACAAAATCATTCATGATAATACCATGCTACACCTAGGAATATGGCAGAAAAAGAACAAGAAATTGAAAAGGAAATGCCAGAAGTTAAGCAGAGCACTGGTTAATATCAAATTTAGGTGCTTAATGAAGAAACCCAGAATGTTGGCAGCACCAAGGAAGAGGAGGAGAGGATTGGATGTGCTGGTTGAAGTGTCAAGGCATATGAACTGAGGAAGGATTATCAAAATTTTGGTTGCATGAGGACATGCAACACCTTCACAGTGGGGGTATGTTGAGTCTCAAATCTGCATCTTTTCCATACACTTTTTTATACCTTTTTCATCCACCTGAACCTCCAAAGTTGTCAATATCATTGTATATTAATTGAAAAAGAGCATCTAACATGGTTTTTAATTATATTTTTGTGTCTGCTGTTTGATTTAGATTTTTCTCATCTAGCTGCGGAATCTTGCCACTTTCCGCAGCTGCTGCAACTTTCCGTAGCCATTTTGTGAAACTCTATGTTACAGGTGTCTACAGGAAAAACGAGCCACATGGGCAAGTCTGAAATGATGTGGACATGGATCGTGTCCTATTGGCTCGAGCAAATCCATCTAAAGAGGCTACGGTCAAAGGTGTCCAAATGGAAGTCAACCGTAGAGTCCCACGGTGACAGGACTCTGTTTCATGTCACGTGAAGGTTCATATGGTCGTTTCTGAATTGCGGGAGACAAATCAACATCTGTACACGGCTCCATAGCCGAATTCAAACATCCACTCCTCATATATTTACTCTTCAATACGGCCATGATCCTAGATCTGTGGACGTAATGGTCTACGTGTTCTCCATCAGCATAAACTTTAGGGAATCAGTTGTATTTCCTTTGTTATAAATAACGTGTTTGTATACGCATATTAGATTAGTCTCTGTTAGTTTTTATTAGTCTGCTCTGTAATGTAATTACGTTGCACTTGTGCCGTAATATCACCTTTCTGTTATGACTGCATTTTAATATAAGAAGACTATTTCCAAACGTAATTCGTACTTGAAGATTGTTGCCAAGGCTGGTGTAGAGGGCCCCTGCACTTGCCAAGGTTCTGTGCATTATTGTATAGTTCTTGTTTTATTTCTTTAAAGCTCATTGTGCCATAATCCATTCACATGTTTATACATTGCATCTTTCATGGTATATATGCTTCATTTATGCTTATAATCTTTCATGCTTTCCATTTTACTTCTGTCTTTCATGTTTTATATTATTGATAACTGATCAGTGTTCTTGTTTCAGGTTATAAATAGGCAGCCCGGGCATTTGCATAACTTTTTGACTAATGACATGGAATTAACATTGTTCTGCTGCTAATTTGTTTTTCTTAGTTTCTGTTTAATTTCAGTACTGCTTTGTTTAATTCATTTTTGCTCATTTGCTTCAGTAGTTAAATTTAGATATATTAAACTGCTCATAACATCTTCAGTTGCCTCCGAAAGCCACAGCTGGACTGATGGTGAGGGATTGTATTATGAAATGTGTGGTTTGATATTAGTTTCCTTTCTGCAAATTTAGATATATTAAACTGCTCATAACATCTTCAGTTGCCTCCGAAAGCCACAGCTGGACTGATGGTGAGGGATTGTATTATGAAATGTGTAGTTTGGTATTAGTTTCCTTTCTGCAAATTTAGATATATTAAATTGTGCATGACATCTTCAGTTACCTCCGAAAGCCATAGCTGGACTGATGATGAGGGATTGAATTATGAATGTATGGTTTGATATTAGTTTACTTTCTGCAAGTTAGATATCAGTTACTCAAGTTGTTTATGGTTACTTCTGAAAATCATAGCTGGACTAATGATGAGGGATCAAAAGACAAGTTGATGTAATCTGATTTAGATTTATTTTTTTGTAATTTTGGATTTCTTTAAAGCATAGTTTCTTTTGTGTTTAGACAGAATCAAGAATAGTTTGGTTTTCATGCTCAATAGTTCACTGTTTTGATTTATTAGACTAGCAGCACTTTTTCATTTCAGCAGCACATTTTCATTTCCTTTCAAGTTTTGTCATTGTAAGTTTCAAATTCCTTTTTAAGTTTCAAGTTGGTAAATCATTATAGAGGATATCATTTCCTTGAACAAACATAACCATACTTATTTTTATTTTAGAATTTCCATCTCACCTTAGAAAACCAAAAACGACAAAAATTTAAGAAATAGGTTATCTTGCACATATAGTGTGCCGCACTTCATCAGCTTATGAATCCCGGATTGATAAATTAATGTAGCAATTTAGGACACACTAAATTGACCAAACAATGTGTTTACTGATCCTTTCCCCCAGTAAATATTCTTGGCTACCCAACCACCTGACGGACATTTCGCCATTCAACCTTCCCCTTCTGGTTCCTCCGATTACCAGATCCTCATGATGAACTCTGATCCCTCCCCAACCGTCGACCTTAACCTTCAAACTCGGTCTTGCCAGTACCCCAAGCCTCCCGCTCAGTCTGCCTCCGAGTCCCCTTCTTCAGGTTCTACTGAGCCTCTTTCGACATCCAATGGTCCCTTGCATATCCCTCAACCCAAAGTTGAGGTTCATACCAAGATTCCTAAAGGACCATTACGCCGAAATGTTGCTCCTGGTCGAGCTGCTCATTCGTACAGCATAGTATATGATTTGGCGCAGTCTCATAATGCCATTTCCACATTGGAACTCCTCCAATCGTGCCCTTCACAAAAGAAGGCTCTGCTATTTTCCGTGGGCGTTGTAGATCCTGCCGATGACCAAATGATTATTTTCAACGCCCATCAATCAGAACATACTCCTCTTCCTGCTTCCGTAGCCTTCCAAATCCCAGTCAAAATATGGACCGCTAAAGTTTCTCGGTGGATAATTGATGAGGGGGCATCCACCTGTGTGATATCTGCTTCGGTTTGGAAGCAACTCGGATCTCGTGAGTTGGCCCCTTCCACAATCACCCTTCGAGCATGGGATGGCCACGCCTCCCAGCCTATAGGCCTCTTCTGTAATTTTCCTATCACTCTTGCAGGAAATACTGTTTGCGTTGATGTCGAAGTCATCGACGCCCCTCTAGATTACAACATTCTCTTGGGGTGAAGCTACACCTATGCCATGTCTGCTGTCCCTTCCGCGGTTTTTCGCAAGATGTCTTTTCCTCACAATGGAAAGATAGTCACCATCAACCAGTTGACGTATCATGAGCCAAAGTCTCAGACCTCCCCGGAGACAACCATCTCTTCTGTAGCCAATAAGCAAACCGTCGATTCCTTGACCAGTGTCTCTCCCAATGTCTACAAAGACTCCTCTTTTCTTGGAACGTTCCCTGGTCTACCTCCTCCTCCTATCTCTGATCCCAACTTATCGAATGTTTGCATGATGCAATCGTCTCGGGCAGCCCTCAAGTAGCCCGCTGTGGCTAGTCAGCAACCTCAACCTCAACCTCGCCCACCGCAACCCGCTCCTAGCCATTCATCCCAGCCAGCCGGACCTCCTCCTTTTGGCCCCCCTCCTACAGCTAGTATTCATGAACCCCTCTATCCTTCTGGATTTGTTTCTCCAGGCTTTAGCCACCTCGGAGCCGTTCCGCCCGGCCATTACCCTCCGGTCAAATACCGTTATTCATTCCACCCCCTGGAGTGTACTCGGTACCTATTATGGCTACCCTCTCTCTATCCAACCTAACCTTGGGTATCCCCGTCTGGTACCTTGACTCTCCAGCTGCTACCCCACCTGGTCACCCCAAACCCTACCTTGCTTTGACTTCGGTTCAACCGATCCCCGTCACTTCTCCCGCTACCATGGTGCCTCACACACCTCAGCCCGCACCATCTCTGGCTGTGATGGTATCAGGAAAGGGGGGCAAAGCTCACATAAAAACAAATCAGGACCAAGCCGCCCCGATGAACCCTACTCCTCCCCAACCACCAAAGCATGCTATCCAGTGCGCTTTGTGCGATATTATTGGTCATGCCACCCATACGTGTCCTGAATTGCCGTATCTCAAGACCATGGTCAACGAGACATTTCCGGAATCTGATATCCCTAAAGTCTACGTCACTATCCTGGATTCTATCCCGAAACTCAAAACCTTGCGCACAAATCACCCTTATGCTTTGTGCAATTTCCATGGCCATTACACTCACCTCTGTCCCCGCCTTGACGAGTATCGTTCCTCCTTAGACACGTACCGCAAATTCAAGGCTATGCATGGAAAGATACCTTATCACTTGTTTGTGAGTTCTATTTCGGTAAGACTGGAGAATTTTCCTACTCCCCTTCACTTTCCTCCTCCCGCTGCCGAAACCACAGAGCCTTCGACCACCATTTTTTCCCTATCGTCATCCTTGTGAGATGATTCGCCTAGCCTCCTACCTACGAACACTCTCAGCTCCACCTCAGTAGACCTTGGATCCGCTGACATTGCTCAGGTGAGCCCTTCTCCACAAGATGACTAGTCAGACATTACTACATCATCGGGTGATCCTCCTTTCTCCAGTCTTCCCATCTTCCAGTCCGATGAAGACATCATGGAAGCCATGACCAACCCTGACTTTCCGTGGGATGATATGCACCATCGCGCGTAATTCCTCCCATAGCAATCCCATGACCAATATGTTGTGGAAATTAAAGACTTCATTCCCAATGCAGTCGATTAGTTCAAAAATCCCATCCCTGCACCCGATGCTTTCGAAGAAGGAAACATGGCCAATATCTCTCCTACCATTAAAATTGACATTTTGGTCAAACCGGGAATTGAAGAATATATCACCTTGGGCGCCCAATGCACCCCGGAAGAAATTGAGGCTTACACTAAGCTTTTCAAAGAATTCCATGATATTTTTGCCTAGTCCTACTCCGAAATGCCCGGACTCGATCCCACCATCGTCGAACATCATATCGACACGTGGCCCGATGCCAACCCAGTCCGTCAAAAATTAAGACCCATTAATCCTTCTAGACATGATGCTATTAAAGCCGAAATCGACAAGCTCAAGCAGGCTGGTTTCATTTATCCCATTGAATACACCACTTGGGTGTCCAACCCAATTCCCGTCCTCAAGAAACAAGGCACCATCCGTGTTTGCATGGACTTTCGTGATTTGAACAAAGCTTGTCCCAAAGACAACTTCCCCACACCATTTATTGACCAAATCATTGATGAGTGTGCGGGGCATGAGGTTCCATCCTTTATGTATGGTTTCTCCGGATACAACCAAATCGTTATCCGTCCTGCTGATCAACTTAAAACCGCGTTCATCAGTCCGTGGGGAACTTTCGCTTACCGGGTCATGTCGTTCGACCTTAAAAATGCTGGCGCCACTTTTCAATGGGCCATGTCTTATTGTTTCCATGACTTATCTCATATTATCCTTGATTATTTAGACGACCTCGCGACACGTTCTAAGCATCGGGCACAGCACCTCCACGATCTGCGTATGGTCTTTCTCCGATGTCGCAAGTATAATATCTGCCTTAACCCGTTGAAATGCGTCTTCTGCGTTCCCGCTGGCCGTCTCCTAGGCTTCATAGTGTCTAAGGACGATATCACTCTCAACCCTTTGAAATTTCAAGCCATTCTTGAACTTCCCATTCCACGCACCTTGTGCCAGCTACAAAGCCTCCAAGGCAAAGCTAATTTTCTTCGTCGGTTCATTCCTGACTATGCCACCACCGCACATGGGTTCCTTAGACTCCTCCACTCTAACATCCCATTTGTATGGGATACCTATGCTCATGAGTATTTCGATGCCCTCAAGTAGGCTCTCACATCCGCTCCCTTGATCCGCCCTCCCGACTTTGATAGGGACTTCATCCTGTACATCTCCACTTCCACCTATTCAGTCGCTGGAGTTCTTATCCAGGAAGATGACAATGGTATTGAGCATGTGATATACTACGTCAGTAAGAACCTCGTA
Source organism: Pinus albicaulis (assembly GCA_034641835.2). NCBI lineage: Eukaryota > Viridiplantae > Streptophyta > Pinopsida > Pinales > Pinaceae > Pinus > Pinus albicaulis. Next base: position 49,022,902 of record CM076583.1, read on the forward strand.
GGGCCTCCTGTTTCCTACTCACATGAATAAAAACTAGCACTCGCTGTCGTGTTCTTGGTCCAAAAACTTCGTCATTACATCCTCATGCGTTCCACCAAGGTCGTGACTAATTCCAACCCCATGGCTTTCCTATTGATTCATCGCATCCTCACTGGGAAGTACGCCCGTTGGGTCATCATCCTTCAAGAATTCGACCTCGAATTTGTCACACCCAAAAGTAAGAAATTTTTAGCCCTCGCTAAACTCATTTCTGAATTACCTACTGGAACACAGGATCCCCCAGTTAATGAAGATTTTCCTGACGAGCACTTATTCGCCATTAATTTGGATTATCCTTGGTACGGCGATATCCTCACTTACTTGCGAACCCAAAATTTCGCTCTTAACCTTGATCGCGACGCCCGACGATGTATCCGACACCAAGCTCCCCGCTACCTTCTTATCGGTGACGACCTCTATCGTCGCGGTATCGATACTGTCCTTTGTCCTTGTCTCACACACGCTGAAGCTGAACAGGTCCTTAATGCCTACCATAGCGGTGCTTGTGGTGGCCACCTCTCTAGTCTCGCTACTGCCCAGAAAGTCATGCACGCTGGGTATTTTTGGCCTTCCCTCTTTAGTGATTGCATTGAGGTAGTCAAACACTGTCCCAATTGCCAACATTTCACCCCTAAGGCACGAGCTCCCCCAACTCATCTCCATCCTGTCGTCACAACTAGCCCCTTTTATAAATGGGCCATTGACTTTAGTGGAGTGTCACCCGCCATCTGTTGGTAATCATAAATATATCATCGTGGCAGTCGACTATTTCACAAAGTGGGTCGAGGCTATGCCTACATTTAACAACACGACAGCTACCGCAGCCCTCTTTTTCTTTAACCACGTTATCGCTCGATTCGGGGTTCCGAAACAACTGGTATCCAACGACGGCCGACATTTTGAAGATGAGATTTGGCGTGAGCTATCCTCACTGTTGGGTTTTGAGCACCAATATTCCTCCTCCTATTACCCCCAAGGTAATGGCCAAGTTGAAGCAGTCAACAAAATCCTCAAACCTATGCTTCAACGAATGGTGAATAAGCATAAAACCAACTGGCATCTTATGCTCTTCCCTGTGTTGTGGGCCTATCGAACTTCTGTTAAAACCGCCACCGAGTTTACTCCTTTCCACCTTGTTTTCGGAGAGGAGGCAGTCTTACCGATCGAGTGTGAAATCCCTTCCCTTCACCTGGTCGTTGAAATTCTCCCTGATACCCAACCTATATAACAATGACTTATCATGCTTGAGCGTGCCTCTGAAGACCGTCGTGTTTCATTGCAAACCCTTGAAGCGGCTAAGAAACGCACCAAAGCTCAGTATGAGCGAAAAGTCCAACCTCGTACTTTTCACGAAGGCGACCTTGTTCTAGTATATGACCAAGCCCATGATGTCCTTGGTCATGTGAAGTTTGACTCATTATGGCTAGGCCCTTACATCATCAGTAAGGACCTCGGTAAAGGTTCATACCTCTTAGAGGACTTCGAAGGCGACCCCCTTCCTAATCCTCGGAATGCACTCTATCTTACGAAATATTACCCTTAACATTTCCCTTCTGAAATGCATGTTTTCTTTTCTTTTAGATAGCCAGCATCTTTTTTCATTTTCATACTTTGATACTTCACCAGGACATACTCTGTCCAGAAGAGTCATTTCACCTTTCCCCAAAATCGAATTTCCTCACTCTCAACACTTGTACTTGGGGCACCACTTTGCCTCCATACTTGTCGATTGTTCGTGTTGATTTTCGTCATGAGCTACCATCTTGTACTCATGTTTTCATGGTCCCCCATGGGACCTTTTCTGTGTGGTAGCACCATCGATTCACCCTTGTTTAGAGCATCCAAGTTGAGTCATCATCACATTCATGGAGGCTATCCCGAGTCCCTTTGTACCGCACTATAGTCCTCCATCCTTCATTTCTTGGTCTCTCTCTTGCATCGCACATTATGACCGTCAGTCCCACTGTCCCCTATCCCTCATGATACTGTGTCAGTCGCTTCCATGTCATTCATGTCCTTTATGCTCTAGCAAGGGAAGTCATCCATTTGCTACTCAGTCCCCTCCATTCCATCATCATCATTGGTATTAGTTTGTCAGTCGCTCTACTATTTTCTCTTGTGCCTTAGTTGAGGATCTCTCATCACCTCACCTACGGCAGACCTCCTTCTGTCGACATCAACTCCTTCATTCCAGAGGACAGGTCTAGCGAGTGGTGTACCTTGGTTCCAACTTCCACTCTTGTTCGATGCCTCAGATCAGGCAAAGGGATCTCTCATTTCCCTTTGACTTGATTGTTTCTCTACTTCAGCTCCTTTCAGCATGATCGAGATTCGTATGCTTGATGGTCTAGTGATGCAGAAGCAGCTCTTGGTGATGCCTGGGTGTGTGTGAGATGTCTCAACCCTCATGAGGGGGTGGCCCTGCAGGTAGCCCCCCACATGCCCGAATGACCTCTTCATTGTAGCCTTCGATGCAGCTCCATATATTTGATGATATCGTCCTTAACCGCTTGCAGCGCCTCTTTGATTTGCATGTATCAGTCAGATTTTGTGAGCCCTTCCCCACTCGTAGGGGGAATTTGGGTTGTATTTGTATCTCATGTACTCAGATATTATTGTATAAGTCCTGGCTGTTATCCCAGGCACGGCATGTATATGGGATCCCTCATTGTATTTCTATTTGGCTCATGTTTATGCCGGTTGTACTTTATGGTTTGGTCCCTTGTTTACTAGACACACTATTCTTTTGTACTTTGTCTCGGCAGGCATAGGTATGCCTCCCCCGCCGCCTTTAGCACAGGTACCCTCTCATAAAAAGAGACTTGTTGCACCTGTAAGTCTCGTCTCCTTAGGGTCTCGTTCTTCAGCACATTATTCTACCTCACATTTCTCTCTCTGACTTCCCTTTTGATGTCTGGTGATTGAGTTCTTACAACGTACTTCAGTCATACGATTTTCTCTTAACACTCGCACGCTGGGGTGCAATCTGTTACACCATTTTTTGGTCATCTAACCTACTATCATTATATGGACCCAAGTACACCATGTAAGACCAATTTTACCCTAAGTAAAATTGCTTTCACTATATAAAATAACTTAATAAAACACATTTATTAGGTTGTTTATGGTCTAAACAGGAAACCCCAAAAGGAAATATTAAACAAACCTATATTTGTTTGATTTTCCCGGTCATGCTTAACCCAAAACAAATAAATTAATTAGATAAATATTTATTTATCTTATTATTTTCTAGGAATAATTATTTAAATCTTATTTAAATAATATTCCTTGTTAAATATGACTAAATCACCCATAAATAATTAAATAAATCATTATTTATTTGATTATCTTTCAACCCCTTCCTTAAAATGATAAATAAATCATTTATTTATTTATTATTCACAAATAAAGGGATTTGACCCAAGTCAAATACTTTTTCCCTCCAACAAATATAATAAAATATTCCATAAAAGGTGGATCTAGATTTGGTTAATGTTATTTTAATCATGCACCAAAATCTAGAATGACCCAATATTTTGTTATAAATAGGAGGGTTTTTCCTATCATTCTTCACCTTTTGTTGCCTATTAGATCACTCTGGATCTATACACTTGTTCACATTTTTCCATTATTTTGTTGTGTGAGCTCCCTTTGAGTTCTATCTTTGTCTGGGTTTTCTACACCAACAAGAGAGAGAAATGCTAGATCTGAAGTGTTGAGGACTTCCAAGAACCCATCCCATTGAGAAGAATTGGAAACACCTTCTTGTTTTCCTCCCAGGTGCCTTTAATATAAAAATTCTTTCAAAAATACTGTTCTTGTCTTGTCTATTGGATGTATGGAGAAAAATCTTATTTTTACTGCTTAATGTCTCTCTATGCATAGATCTGGTTTTTTGCAGCACTTGTCTTGATCAACTAACTACAGATCTAAAGATATTGGCAGCCACATTTGATGTTAGGGCTATAATTTATGCGTAGCTAAAGTGGTCTTTTTTCGTACACTTCGACAAAAGATTCATACTAACATTAAGCTCATGAAAAATAGAAGCTCTTCTTTTGTTTATTATTCTACTTAACATGAAAAGTAAATCTACTCTCACTGCAAAATGAAATGCTGAAATAACAAGGTGTAAGGTTAGAGATACAATACAAAGGATGCCCTGTGGCATCAAATGTTCTCAATATAGTGCATGCTAAGAATTTTCCTGCTTTCAGGCAAGTATGTGGGCTACTTTTCAGATGTTCCATGTCCAATCTTGCTAATTGTAGGACTCTGTCTTATCTGAATGTCAAGCTGCTCTCGACCTTCAGACGAATCAAACCACTTACTTCTTCTTTTTTGCTTCTTTCTCTTCTTCTGAGTGGGTTGTTATGTCAGCAATGAGACCACTGTAAATTTCTTGTCCTCATATCGAAGATGTTTGTACAAAATATCTGAAGAACCTGGAGCGTGACCAATATTATTCTGGATATACTCTGTCAATGGTGACACATAAGCTTGGCCTTTCTCAACATCCTTTGAAACCATAGTTAAATCCTCCGTGTGATGAGATGGGAATGGCTTTAGCAGACAATAAGTCTTATGATCTGTTGATGAATCTTCATAATCAAATTTTAGCTAAAACTTGTGTATATGTAATTTTTCCATTTTTTCCAACTTGTTCTGTATGGAAATCATCTCCAACAAGTGATTTTCCTTCATGGTAGCCATTTCCTGAGTGTGTCTTGCTTCCATGATGGACATCTCGTTAGAATGATTAACTTCAATTATCTTTAACCTATTTTCCGTGACATTTATTTCCTGTGCATGACTTTCTTCCATGGAAGTTATATTATTTTGAAGATTGATTCGGTTAGCTTCTGTGTTTTGAATCATATGCATATGATTGGGTTGCACATCCTTAATCATTTGAGTTGGTTCCTTAACCTGACTTTCATGATCTTCTATATGCATGTGATAGTCCTTACCAACAACATTAATTTGATGGCTTGACCCTGCCATTCTACTATCTATGACTCTTTTGACAACATGGCAAGTAACCTCCTCATGAAGAGCATTACAGGCTCTACAATAAGGCGGAGCTTCATCCACAAGATTAGCAAACTCGAGTTGATTTGTTGGTCTCTTCTCATAAGGTAGGCCTCTTTTCTACAAATCATTATTATTTCTAGGTTGGGAATTCTGTGTTTGAGCCCTTTCCATTTGGACCAACCTAGCCTGTAATACACTTATTTCCTTAGCATGATTAAGCTCCATGCTTTCAAGCTTTTTCATTAACCTTTTCATAGGGTCATCATCATCTTCTAGAGGTTCTTTACCTTTAGGTCCTTTTAACTTAGTTGCAGCCCTATCAAAACCAGGAATTTCAGACTTCCCAGATTCCCTTTTATCTTTTTCAAGCTCTTCAGCTAAATATCGACAAGCTTTATAATTTGCAGTTTTAGCCCGCCCTAACTCATACGAAGTATCAAAATTAAAAGCATCAATGTAAAAATTCAGAAGAGATCCATCAGGAGGTTTATGAGTTTGAGATATTTCTCTAAGGATACCATTAAATCTCCTGTTAAATTCTTCAGTCGTTTCATTTTCTTTCTTTTTTATGGTACTGATCTCTCTTACCAAATGCCTATCTTCCCTTTTATCACCATATTTTTCCTTAAATGTAGCTACAATTGATTCAAAAGTATCAAATGAATTATCAGGTTTTTCCGTAAACCATTCAGTAATATCCTCACCAAAAGTAAGAACTAAATTTTTCATCTTTACATCCTCGAAATTATTTTTTGCAACTGCAAATCTATTCTACCAGTTAGTGAAAGCAAACAAATGAGACTTGACACTATCTGCATCATTTCCTTGAAAAGAAGGTAATTTATCCATTTAAGGGACATCATGGGGATAACCCTGAATATTATCAAAATTACACGGAGTAAAAACATCCATGATATCGTTTTTAGGATTTTAGAAATAGATTCTTGTTCAAGAATAGTCAAAAGGTCCTCAAGAAGCGAACTTCTTAGCAGGAAATCTTGTAAGAAATGAAAGAATTGGATTCGCCACTTGAACATGAAACTAATTCTAAAACAGAAGAAATAATCAAGAGATAGCAGATGGATATCAGGGGGTGATTCTTGTCGGGAGTAAATATATGAATAAGTGGAGTCGCCACCCAAACAAGAAGCCAACCGAAATGTCCAGGTGCTAAAGATACGATGATGAAATGATTAGTGATATGATGAAATATAAGACGATAAAAATATGAAGGGATGAAAAGACGCCAGAAAATGTGATCCCTTGTGATAAGCTAATGAATGGCGAAAGAAGATCTGAAGATTAGAAAATGTCGTTAAGACCAAAGACAGAAAAAATCTATCCCCGACAATGTCGCCAAAAAATGTTGTCGCACAGATTGTCTAGGCACCACGACAACGGCTTAGATCGGGGGATGTCACCTTTATCCCCAATATCTCTCTTTAAGTTGTCTCCTTGCAAGCTAAGGGAGGTAGACCCTATTAGAAATGAAGAGGAAAAACCCAGGAGACACAGCTAAAACACCAAATACTTGATAAAATTAACGAGATTTCATAGATTGATTATGTTAAAACCAGTGCCTTATGGAGTCAAACAAGATCCTGTTATGCAATTAAAGATGAGTATTGTATGTATAACTATTGTTAAATTACCACAATGATATTGAATAGAAAATGCCACGATCATTCATTAAGATATTGAAGCCAATCAACAAAGCTATCATGAAACGATGCCAAATGCTTGAAATATTTCTGAAATTAAGATATTCCAATATAACACAGTTCGAAAATTAAATTGATCCACAGTCAAACTTCAGATAGAAAAATTTAGGCTTGTTTGACCATAGGACTTGGAAATTTTTTTTAGAATTTTGAAATTTTTTTTTTTTTTTTTTTTTAATGTTTTTAGAATTTAAATCAAGATCTAAATTACAATTTTAATCTAAAACCAAACCAACTCTAATTAAAATCTAAAGGTCAAAACTAATTACAAAAATTAAAATTGAGTTAGTATTAAACAAAAATTGAATTAAAATCTAATAAAACTAAAATCTGCGACTAACCATATTAAAACTAAAAATTAGTCAACTAAAATAAAATCCTAAAATTAAAATATGTACATTTAAAACTAACAAAATCAAATGTTAATTTAAAATCTAACTAACATCAACTAAATTAAAACTTAACAACAACAAAATCGAAATCTAAATTTAAAACCTAAACTAAAATAAAAAATCAAATTTAAAATCTTAACTAAAACTTACACTACACACTAAAATGAAAATCTAACAAATAAAATCTATGGACTAACACTATCAAAATCTAACTATACAATAAATTAAAAAAACTAAACCCTTTACAAAAAAAATCGATGTGAAGATTTAACGCGTGGGCAGAAATGAGTTTGAAATGTTTGTGTCTTATCTTTTGTTGTTTTGCAGGTCGAGGGAGTGGAAGGAGGCATGATGGTGTAAAGAGGCTCAGTCGATGGCCAAGAGAATGAATTGTGTGTAGGAAAGGGTCGACAGGAATGAAACTCGGACAGGACAGGCATGGAAGGTTGCATATGCGGCTAGGGCAGCAGCTAGGGTAGAGAAAATGGATGGAACGTACGAGCAGAGGTCAAGTGCACGCCAGCGAAGGAGAAAGAAGGGAAAAATGACATGAGAGAGGCTGTACTACAGGGAATGAAGGAATAGGCAGAGGACGGCAGAAGAAAAGAGCTGCGAAGGTGAGGACAAATGTTTTGACGGTTAGAAAAGAGAAGAGACGGACAGGCAAGGAAATGAAGAAGAGGACGACAAAGATAATGGAAGAGAAAATGTAGAGAAGGATGAGGGCAGATCGAATGGCATAGAGCTGGGTTGGATGCTGGAAAGAGACAAAAAAAAAATTGTAGTGAAGACAGAATAATTTTGATGAACTCAGTATGCATAAACTTCACCTAGCAAACTTAGAATTTAAAAAAATTTCGTCAAACTCTGATTCAAACCCTCCACCTGCAAGAAACCAGTCAGATCCTGAAGATATACATACACAGAAAATTATTAAACCCTTATAGCCTTAAAAATTTTACAAATTTACAAACTAATTTACAGATCTGGGGCCCTCATGGCTAGATTTGAACCCTTTTAGCATAATTTTAGAAATTGAAATTGAAAGAGAGGCACAAGCCCTAGGAAATCCTGCAAAACCACTAATTTCATAAGATAGACTTGGAATTTAACAAATAATGAGATTTTCATATTTATGTCATTTGAGAGTCGGCTGGTCCAACCGAAGACTTCCCCAGACACTCAAATCTAAAAAAAATTCCTTGCACACTCAGATCTGAACTTTAGATTGACAGAGATTCAAGAAAATAACAGTGGATCTTTCAGAAAAAATCAAAATGTCATCTTATGAATCCAGAAAACTGCACAAGATGCCTGTAAGAAGATTAATCCATGAAGGCCATTAACCATAAAATGCCAAATTAAGTAGCAGATTTTAGAGACAAATCACTGCATAGATCCGAGAAGGAACATCAAAATTTGTAACCCCAAAGTCTTTATGCTTTATTCCTCAAAATAAATTACAAGAGCTTCCAAGAAATAGTGCACGATCCTGAGATCAGATGACCAAATACTGACAAAGACCTCTAAATTTATAGGACAAAATCTCCAACGGCTAGTTTGGATGATCCTTGTAAAAATAATCTCAACCGTCCAAAAGATTTAATCATCTTTTAATCAGGAGCGTTGAAATTAAAATTTTGGGGAAAAAATGATGCTATCATTTAATTCAATTTTAATTAACTCAAAAATATTATTTGTGGGTTAATTACTCTAAAATTTTGACTTTGACTTAACCACCAAGGCCCAAGTTCCAAAATTTCCTAAAATTCTCAATATTCCCTTGGCCTGGGGCTTTCAAAATCATTTTCCAAGGACCCACAAATTTTTCCTTTAAAGATTTAATCCTAACTTAGGACCCTAAATTAATTAAATTTCTGGTTTAAGATTTTTTTAAATTAGTTGACTAGATAATTTAATTAATTGACTGAGAGGGGATTTTAATTATTTTTCCAACCCTCTTTACATGAGATAATAAATTTACATACATGAAGGGGGAATACCCATTCGTATAGACCCTCAAATAAATACCCAGTTCTGCGACTCAAAATATGATCTAGTAGACCAAGTAGCTCAACCTACTTTTACAAGGACTCGATAGAAAACACTAGGACTCACTTAGCATGCTAATGAAAAAATCCACCCTAGCTTTGGGGTGAGGCTGTAGGGAAAAAATCTGCCGATCACTTTCGTGAATCAGTGAGACAAAAAACCTCCTAGGATAGAGATCATCAACAACATACTAGGCTTACCTAGGTTGTTACATACATTAACGGTATTACTTAGATCATTTACATCATTACATGCAGAATGGGTTTACATCATTTATAAAAAATTTCGACTGATGATGGAATTTGAATGGCGTGACCACATCGAACATGATGAATCCAATTTGAAAAAATGGAGGTGTACTACTATGGGGTAGTTGACAAAGTGTGGTCAACAAACTCTAGATCCGGTGACCTCCCAGGTGGAATGCCTCCATGCAGTGAGACATCAATGTCAAGAGTAGACTACACATATGGTTGGGCAACCTTGCCCCTGCCCTTACAATGCAAATCACTATGCCTCTTCCTTGCATTGGCTCTCTAAAATAAAGAAGGGTGTGTGACTCTCATCAAGTGATGTTGCTCTTCCTCCTTTCCTCCTCCTTCCAGCTGCAGTGCTACACAGTCATGCTGCTCAGTGATTGTGCTTGGACCTCCATGTATGATATCCTGGGGAATTTCTTGCAAGGATACAAGAATCCCTCCTATTGGAGCATGTGCTCCTCCTCCCTTTGCATGAGGTACTGGATGTGCTCTAGTTGTGGCAGCATTGTTGCCCTCATCTTCATCAATGTGTCTGGGCAACATCTCAATAGTTGGATCCTCCTGTGAAAAAGATATCCTAATGCCCTCTAGTTAAAAAATATCAACTGGAGGTGTTGCTTTCAGCAATGTGTAATGCAATTTGTCAGCTTCTCCCATGGTTTTCTGAAGTGGAGTTTCCCCCATCACATGCAAGGGTTTTGTTTTCTCAAGTTTTCCTTGCTCATGTGTCTTAGGAAGTTTTTTACCAAACCTTCCCACCAATGTTTGTATGAATCTTGCATAAGAGGAAGTGTTTGCATTCTTTAAAGAACAAGATTCAAAAACCCACCATGCATGAGCCGTACCTCTGAAATGCAATGTTGCAACTCTGATGGCTTCATCTTCAGAAATATGGTGTAGCTGCAAATAGGAGTTTAGCTCCTTCACCCAAGCTCTAGCTGAACATGTAGGTTATCCAGAAAAAGTAGATAGAAGAAATCTACGTGCATCCTGTTGCTTTCTCTTCTCCACCTGGATCTTGAAAAACTTTGGGAAATTAGTATAAAATCTAAACCTCTCAGTTTGAGATTCATACTCCCTCAACAAATCACTAAGAGTCATCCTATTAGGCATTCTTCCTCCTCTCATCCATCTTAAGATAGACCTGGGCACTTGACTGCACTGTGCATCATGGTGTGTAGGTGCATGCTCACACTCACCATGTGCAAATCTAGACTCAGCTCTAGATCCAAACTCCTTTGGATATCCCATCTCAAATCTCATTTTCCTCAGCTCTCCTTGAAAGCTCTGCATAGATTTTGGAAGAAGCTTTGTAAGTTTGTCTTCCTTTATTCTTTCACATATTGAAGCTCTCTGATTCCTGTCCATCTCCCCTTCCTCTAAAATGTAATGGCCTGAGATCCACAGGCTGAGCCAAGACTATGCTCTGATACCACTGTAATATTCCAAATCGAGAACAGCTCAGCAACTATGCACTAAAAACGCATTTTCAGAAATATATTCTATAAAATAATTAAATGGAATCTTGGATTCCATATATCAGTCAATATACAACGTAAATCCAAGAATAGAGCTGAAACAAATCAAACTAGGTTGGTTAAACAGATCTTCCACACCTAGGATTGCCAAAAAGAGCTAGCACCCCAAACACTGCAACACAAGAAATACTGCATAAAAGTGACTGCGCAGTATAAGAGAGGGTTTAAACATAAAAAATGGTAGAGACAAATAGATCTGGAATTATACTAGGCAATATGCTCAGAAAATTAGATCTAGTCTCCTTTATACAAAATACAAGAGAACCCGACAAGGGTTTCTTGTCAAACACTCTGCATATAAAAAGTGATATTCAGAAATTTACTGAATCACCACTAAAACACTGAAGAATAAGAGTGTATAAGGCTTAAATATGTCTGATATGATGTATATCACTCAAGGGCTTCTTCCCATGAAAGGTTGGACCTCTCAATCACAAGAAAACACTGCAACGGATCCACTAGACCATCTGTTGAATGTTGCCTCCAAAATAATGCATTCCCTAGCTAAAACAGTTTTGGAATTGTAGGGTAAATGTGTGGTCTGATACCACATATCTGAAATAGGCTCTGGACCTCTCCAAGCAGGTCCCTCAAGTGAAGGAAACCTTCCTCCAATGAGAAACTAGCTCAGAAACGGGGATTCCAATCCCTTCCACTGATGCACCCTGCAACACTGCACAATCTCCCACAAAAAATGCGCTGAAAAAGTAGGTTGAAGCTTGGCCTGAAAACCTAATGTGGAATTATGAATACAAACTCTCCCAAGAGGCTCCTCAAGGAAAGAGGTGGGCTTCCCACTTCGGAACACGCAGTGCCAAACAACACTGCTACCCTTCTAAACAGCAAGAGGAAGAAAAATTCTGAGCAGACAAGAATAATGATCTAAAAACATGAAGAATAATGCTGTCATCCTCTTCCTTAAATAAAACATGAGCTTTCTTTCCCTTGGCCCCACTCAATTAGGTCATCTCTATCCAAAGATACATCTCCCTCCAAAACTGCGTTATTCCTTCTTGGATTCCTCCTCCTCTAAAACTTCGTTGTTGACTTAGTCAAATTGGACCGAATCAACTTGATTTTATCCCTGTTCACACATCAAGGTGTTTTATTAAGCTAGAAAGAGTGTCCCCTTTTACATTTGGAGTGTTTTTATCCTCCTTATGAAACTTATGGGCTTTTCTACCCATTTATTCACCGGCTAGAGCTACTACTAACTCTAATGTTCCATTTAGCTTTGAGGCTAAGATTTTGGAACATTACAGTCCTCCCCTCCAAAATATTTTCTTTTCCTCAAGAAAATTCATAGGGAGAGAAAAATCGCCCCCCCCCCTCCTCCTCATGTGGCCTCCCATCAATAGCCTCCATTACTTCATCAAGAGAATCTGCAAATAAACTATCATTTGATGCTCCCTCCCAAGTGTGCAAAATCACATGGTCTACCTCAATAAAATATGGAAAGTGTGAATGGAAACCTGCTTGCTATATCATGGCCTCAAATTAGGAGTGATGACCAACATGGTGAATGATTTCTTCCCTCACCCATCCTATCATCCAAATGAAGTGAGTCACCCTCCAACATGGCCACTCATGAAGAATCTCCTCCACCTCTGGCTCCTGAAATGTAGGTGGGATGAATAAATGAATATGATAGGCAAGAGGGCCTATCCCATGGCTTCCTCCTCTCCACTTATGATAAGTTTAAAGGGCATACTGATCTTGGGTTGCAACATGATTTCCCTCCAATGGCAAGAAGAAGATTGAGTCTCCAAGGACTCTTCCTTCAAAATCATGAGACATGCCAACCCAAAGCATTCCATTCAAGATTAATGGCACATCATCACCATTTGGAATCCATATCAGAAAAATGCTAAAAACTATGTACAATTTTGGATGGTACCAAAGGTTCTCCAAGTGGATATTACACATTCTTCCCAACTATTGTTTGAGAATGTCACGTGGCAAGTGGTTCTGCAACAAGTTATAAGTTGTGTACGTTTTCTCTTCCAACATGGGGAAACAAGCATCAATGTCTATCAGCTGTACATAGGAAAAATAAAAATACACTTTCCCAAAGTCATGTATAGATGGGCTACTATCATTACAAACATTGGCCCTAAAGTGACCATGAAACCCAAAAATACTCTTGCTCCCTTGTGGAGCAATGCACTACTCATATATGGTGAGAAGATACAAATACTTAATGGAACAATCAACAAGTACATAAATGTATTTCTTACCATGCATGGTGAGTAGGTTGAAAGTGAGGTCCATTTATAAGCCCCCCCATGAGGATCCCCTCATAAAAATCTACAAGAAGAAGGGATACATATACTCCTGGGAACACTCCATCAATTAGAACACACTCCCATGTGACAATGCTATAGGCCTTATAAATAAGGCTCTATGACTCCTCCCTTTGACATTCCATATGCCAAAGTCATCCACCATCATGATGTTATATGAGAAGATCTTCTTCCTACATGGAAGTCTCTCATGATCCTTCAATGCTGAAGGGTAGCCTCCTTGCACCATGAATGTGCCTTCCTTCTCTCTAGAAATTTTATGAAAAGTATGGGAAGAATTCTTCCCATACTCCCCCAAGTGCAACCATAGCAACAAAAAAAAATTCTTCTTCCTCATCTCTCCCTCATACAAGCCATGGAATAAGATCACGATGGTCAACTTGTATGATTCCCCAACAAACAATTTAGCCATGAAGTGCCTCCTCAAGTTCTCCAAGTGGCTCCTCCCACAAGAAGAGAAAAAGTGTGATGTGGCAATCATGGTTTGCCCATGGTTCCTCCTGAAATGTAGAACATATAAAGTGGGGAGAATCATACTCCCAATGGGCATATCCAATCTCAAGCCCACTCTCAAAACAAAGCTCCCCATGAACATAAACATATCAGCAATATATGGAAGCAAAGTACAATGAGAACAAGTTGCCAAATGACAACCAGAGAGTGAATCATAGTCCCACTCATGGAACTAGCGTAGTGCATCCTTTTTCTGCATCAAAATAAGAAATAAAAAGTGCTTTACGAGCCACTTGTTTTCTACCACAATCATCTCATAAGATGAGAACATGAAGTTACAAGATGGTGCCAATGGTTTACACCAAGAATTATGTGGCTTCCCCCACAAACAAACAAAAGATAGCCAAAACAAATGCTACAAGTAGCTGCAAGTACATCATCATACAATATACAAGAAGAGATAATTCTTCTTGTTACATCATGATTCTCAAATAAGGAAAAGAAGTACAATACAAAATATGAAATGATACCTCCTCCATCATGCACTTGAGACCTTGAGCTGAAATGGCTCAACTGGAAATTCTTCCTCACCTCCGAAGAGTAGGGAAGTAGTTGTGACCTCTTCTTCATTACCATCTAGGCTATGCATCTCTCCATATGTTGATATATGTCATGTTGGATGCCCTCCCAAGTGAACTCCTCCATCAAATGGAAATATGCATCAAAGTGCATAGAAGAGAAGTCATCATGTGTTGCATGTAGCAGCTTCTCCTTGAGACTAGAATATCTAGTCAAGAAGATCTTGCCATAGGAATAGATGACCACATCATCCACCATGTATCTATCATACCCATTCAGGTCATCAATAATCATGCATGCACCAAGATCCTTGGAGTACTCTACCAAGAGCTGAGATATCCAATAAGGATCAATCCTCCTAAGAGACAACGCTGGTGATCTAGCATGTGAAGCTATCCTCATGATGTTTCTTGCTAATTTGACATCCCCCATGCCAAATTCTTCCTCCAAACTCTTCACCTCTCCAAAATACAAGAGTGGTGAGTCCAAATACCAGATGTCTTCCATCAACTCTAGATCCGGTGGCCTCCCAGGTGGATTTTCTCCATGCAGTGAGAAATCAATGTCAAGAGCAGACTGCACATATGGTTGGGCAACCTTGCCCCTGCCCTTACAGCATGAATTATTTTTCCTCTTCCTTGCATTGGCTCTCTGAAATAGAGAAGGGTGTGCGCCTCTCATCAAGTGATGATGCTCTTCCTCCCTTCCTCCTCCTTCAAGCTGCAATGCTGCACAATCATGCTGCTCACTGATTGTGCTTGGACCTCCATGTATGAGATCCTATGGAATTTATTTCAAGGATACAAGAATCCCTCCTACTGCAGCAGGTGCTCCTCCTCCCTCTACATGAGGTACTGGATGTGCTCTAGATGTGACAACATTGTTGCCCTCATCTTCATCAATGTGTATGGGAAACATCTCAACAGTTGGATCCTCTTGTGAAAAGGAGATACCCATGCGCTCTTGTTCAAGAATGTGAACTAGAGGTCTTGCTTTTGGAAATTTGTAATGCAAGATGTCAGCTTCTACCATGGTTTTCTGAAATGGAGTTTCCCCCACCACATGCAAGGGTTTTGTTTTCTCAAGTTTTCCTTGCTCATGTGTCTTAGGAATTTTTTCACCAAACCTTCCCACCAATGTTTCTATGAATATTGCATAAGAGGAAGTGTTTACATTATTTAAAGAACAAGATTCAAAAACGCACCATGCATGAGCCTTACCTCTGAAGTGTAGCGCTGCAACTCTGATGGCTTCATCTTCAGAAATATGGTGCAGCTGCAAATAGGAGTCTAGCTCCTTCACCCAAGCTCCAGCTGAACATGTAGGTTATCCAGAAAAAATAGATAGAATAAATATACCTACATATTGATGCTTTCTCTTCTCCACCCAGATCTTGCAAAACTCTTGGAACTCAGTTTGATCTCTAAACCTCTCAGTTTGAGATTCATACTCCCTCAACAAATCACTAAGAGTCATCCTCTTAGGCATTCTTCCTCCTATCATCCATATTACAATAGACCTGTTCACTTGACTGCGCTATGCATAATGGTGTGTAGCTGCATGCTCACACTCACCATGTGAAAATCTAGATTCAGCTCTAGATCCAAACTCCTTTGAAGATCCCATCTCCAATCTCAGTTTCTTCAGCTCTCCTTGAAAGCTCTGCATAGATTTTGGAAGAATATTTGTAAGCTTGTCTTCCTTTATTCCTTCACATACTAAAGCTCTCTGATTTTTTTCCATCTCTCCTTCCTCTAAAATTTAATGGCCTAAGATCCACAGGCTGAGCCAAGACTATGCTCTGATATCACTGTAATATTCCAAATCTGGAACAGCTCAGCAACTATGCACTAAAAATGAATTTTCAAAAATATATGCTATAAAATAATGAAATATACTCTTAGATTCCATATTTCAGTCAATATAAAACCTAAATCCAAGAATAGAGATGAAAAAAATCAAACTAGGTGGGTTAAACAGATCTCCCACGCCTAGGATTGCCAAAAAGAGCTAAAACACCAAACACTGCAACACAGGAAATACTGCATAAAAGTGACTGTGCAGTCTAAGAGAGGTTTTAAACATAAAAATGGTAGATACAAATAGATCTAGAATTATATTAGGCCATATGCTCAGAAAATGAGATCTAGTCTCCTTTATACAAAATACAAGAGAACCCGGCAAGAGTTTCTTGTCAAACACTCTGCATATAAAAAGTGATATTCAGAAATTTACCGAATCACCACTGCAACATTGAAGAATAAGAGTGTATAAGGCTTAAATATGTTTTATATGATTTATATCCCTCAATGGCTTCCTCCCATGAAATTTTGGACCTCTCAATCACAAGAAAACACTACAACGAAGCCACTAGACCATCTGCTGAATGCTACCTCCAAAATAACACATTCCCTAGTTGAAAAAATGTTGGGAATGTAGGGGAAATGTGTGGTCTAATACCAAAAATCTGAAATAGGCTCTGGAGCTCTCCAAAAAGGTCCCTCAAGTGAAGAAAACCTTCCTCCAATGAGAAACTAGCTCAGAAACCGAGATTCCAATCCCTTCCACTGCTGCACCTTGCAACACCTCCCAATCTTCCCCAAAAACTGTGCTGATGAAGTAGGCTGAAGATTGGCCTGAAAAATTGATGTGGAATGATGAATTCAAACTCTCCAAAGAGGCTCCTCAAGGAAATAGGTGGGATTCCCCCTCAGGAACACCCGGTGCTAAAAAGCACTCCTACCCTGCTAAAGAGTAAGAGGAAGAAAAATTCTGAGCAGACAAGAATAATGATCTAAAAACATGAAGAATAATGCTTCATCCTATTCCTTAAATAAAACATGAGTTTTCTTGCCCTTGGCTCCACTCAATTAGGTCATCTCTATCCAAATATACATCTCCCTCAAAAACTTTGTTATTCCTTCTTGGATTCCTCCTCCTCTACAACTGCGTTGTTGACTTAGTCAAAGTGGACTGAATCACACATGGAGGTGTTTTATTAGGCTAGAAAGAGTGTCCCCTTTCACATTTGGAGTGTTTTTATCCTCCTTATGAAACTTATGGGCTTTTCTACCCATTTATTCACCGGCTAGAGCTGTTGCTAACTCTAATGTTCCATTTAGCTTTGAGGCTACAATTTTGGAACATTACACTTTGGAAATGATAAACCCCAAGAGTCTACCGGAATCAACGCAGAAGACACACTTGTGCGGATTAAGCCAAACGTTATAGTGTCTAAAACGAAGAAAAATCTGATGAATATGGTTAGGATGGTCTCTAATCTTAGCTTAATGAGCTGGAAAGTCATCCAGATAAGGCTAAACGATGTGATGAGTATCATGAAAGGCATAAGACATCGTGCGCTGAAATGTGGCCCTGGAATTCTTCAAACCAAAGGGAAGCTTCTTATATGCAAAGGTACCCCAAGGACAGAAGAAAGCAGTCTTGTTTTGTTCAATTGGGAGAATTTTAATCTAATTATAACCTGAAAAACCATCCATAAGGGAAAAAATCTCACTCCTGGCACAGTCGTCAATGATTTGATTGATGAAAGGAGTAGGATAATTATCCTTAGGACAAGCTCGATTGATATCATGATAGTAAACAAAGATCACATGAATAGTTCCCTATTTCTTGTCTACATGAACAATATTAGAAACCCATTCTATCAAGGGAATCAGATAAATGAAACGAGCTCTGAGAATCTTTTCCACTTCATCCTTAATGGAAACAGCTTTCGTAGGATGCACCGGAGGAAGACGCTGACGAATAGGTTTCGAACTGGGGTAAGTAGGAATCTCATGTACCATAATGCTAGGATCAATGCCGGGCATTTCTTTGTATGACCATGAAAAGACATCGCGGAATTCACGAAAAAGGCTAGTATACATTTTCACTTCATCCGAAGAACAAGTAACCCCAATATGGATGTTCTCAACGATTCCCAGTTTAATGGAGATGTGGATAGGCATCATCTGAGTGATGTTACTCAAATTACCTTCTGAAAAAACCTCATGGACTTGAATAGGTGTTTGAAGCGAAGGAGAAGGAACCTGAGAGGAAAAATTCTCAAGACAAGTAGACATGGCTCCGAGGCTTGGTAGAAACGAGGAACAATGATGACCATCATCCCACGGAAGATCGTCGAGAGACAGGGTTTCCACGATAGCCTCATTGGAAGGAAACAATTCTGTTAAAGGATTTGGTGAATAAAAATCACCAAGACAAGGGGATTGAGAATAGATGTCAAGAGTTAGGCTCAAAGGAGCAGAATCAGAGGATGAAGTATCCGATGCAACAATTAGTTCACAATAATCAATTTCAATTGGACTCAAAGGCATCAAATCACCGAACGAATCGATTTGTTTAGGAGAAGGGATAACATAGGGGTCGTCAATTTGAGAAATCATGTTGACCTGAATAGTATTGGTGGTGGAAGAGGGAAAACACCCATGAGGGCAGGATCCTTGAAAAGGCCTGGCCCTACACTCTCGTAAGAAGTAGGAATCTTGTCCACATATGGAATGTTGTTCTCGAAAGAAGAAGTGAAATAATATAATTGATCAACAGTAATAATCTTTCCTTCGTGCGGGAAATTTAGAATGTTAGGTCCCTATATCACTAGTATAGTCCCTTATTATTGTTAGTGTAAACCCCTTATTGTTATTATTGTACCCTTGTAACCCCCATTTTGTTATTATTGCGCCCTTAAATTATTATTGTTAGGTTGGCTAGGATTACATTGTGGCCTGCTAGGATTACATTATGGCCCCATGGACTCCTATATATAGAAAGGAGGTTTTGTAAATTGTATCATCCAAGAATTTTTCATTTGTGTAATGTATTGGAGGTTTCCCCCTCGAAGTGGCTCATTTCTAAGACGTTGATATCTCTTTTCTTCTATTTTTGGAGTTGGTTACACAACATTTGGTATCAGAGCTTTGGATTCTAGGGTTTTGTTGCTCCAAACAGGTCATCGTGGAATTTTCGCTATAACTTTTTTTCTACGATGTTTCAGAAGCTAAAATTTTTAGGGTGCGAAGGAGAAATCTTGAGGAATATTTTCTAAAAATTTCAGAGCTTGGTTCGCAATATTTTTGGAGATATGATCTGTGGAAGTTAGGTCTTTTTTCAGGCTCCTAAACAGGTCATCGTGGAATTTTCGCTATAACTTTTTTTCTACGAAGTTTCAGAAGCTGAAATTTTTAGGGTGTGAAGCCAAAATCTTGAGGAATATTTTATAAAAATTTTAGAGCTTGGTTCACAATAGTTTCAGATATATTATCTGTGGAAGTTAGGTCTTTTTTCAGGCTCCTAAACAGGTCATCATGGAATTTTCGTTATAACTTGTTTTTTACGAAGGTTCAGAATCTGAAATTCATATGGTGTCAATCTTAAATCCTAAAGAAATTTGTAAAAAAAAATCAGAGCCTGGTTCACAATATTTTTTGATATATGATCTGTGGAAGGTAGTGCGTTTTCAGGCTCCTGAATTTCATCTCAAAGCGGTGATCGTGGGAAAAGTTCAATAAATCTCTCTCTGGGCATCGGATTGGAGTGCCATAAAAATTGGTCGCAAGCAAACAGACTTTAGTTTCTTGGATATCAATTTTAGAGACAAAGGACGAAACAGTGACACGTGGCAAGTCGTACAAGTTTGCTATACTGAACCAGTCCATAATTAGGTCATTGTGGGAGATTGGACATAACTTGTCTTGGAGAATCCAAATCAATTCAGACCTGTGGCATTCAAAAGGGAATTAAGAGGGTTACTTCAGTGCTGAATTTCAGATATTTAAGAGCCGCAATCATATGGATAATACAATTTCAATATTGAGCTCCTCAAAAGCAAGTAAAAGGTGTGTATTGTTTTTCCGAATTGCATAAGTCTTGTTTGAAGAATCAAGTTGAATTGATTGCAAGGGTATATTGTAGAATAGATATCAGTATTGGATTATAAAATGGCCCCTAAAAATAATTCAACACCCATTAAGCCTTTGGAAAGCTCTACTATGACTCATGAAGACGAAGAATTGCAACATGATCTATCAAAATTACAAGAGCAAGTGAAAGCTAAGATGGATGGCATGGAGGCTGGCATGGAATCTAAGATGGATGACATGGAAGCTAAGATCGATAAGAAAATGGAAAACATGAAGAATTTTCTAAAAGCAGACATGGAAGGTTTGACAAAGTTGATACAAGAAAGGTTTCCTAATGGTAAAAAGATAGTAGAAGAACCTCATGATGAGAACAAAATAAATGTTAATCGCGATTTCATAAACTCTAATTTTGGCGAGAAGAACCACCATATTCCAAAGATGGATATGAGGAAGTTTGATGGAAAGGATCCTGTAACATGGATACTACAGATGGAGCAATATTTTGATCTCCATAACGTGAAAAACACACAAAAGGTACGCATTGCAACTTTACATTTAGAACAAAATACATTTGTATGGTATCGATGGCTTTACTCCCGTAAAAAAATTGTCACTTGGTCAATTTTTACGGAGGAAATGATAGCACATTATGAGGATACAAAGAGCAACACCTTCTTTAGCCAATTGATAAATTTCAAACAAAAGGGTTTAGTGGGGCAGCACATTGAGGACTTCCAAAAATTGAATATAAGGGTAACTGATATTCCAGAGGAACACAGGATTGATCTCTTCATAGGCACTCTAAAGGATAACATCCAACATGAATTTCATGTTTTGGAACCTGATTCATTGGAGAAGGCATTCAGGTTGGCAAGAAAAGTTGAATTTAAAATTATGGCGACAAGGAAGCCTACCACTCAATTCTATAAAGAAGGAAGTGTTGCTACGCCTAGATTTCCACAACCTACAAGGTTGACACCACAACAATTGGAAGAAAAATAGCAAAAGGGCTTTGCTACAGTTGTGATAGCAAATACACTAAAGGTCATAAGTGTGCTGAAAAGAAATTATTTTACATAGATTGTGAAGAAGAAGAAGAAAATGAACAAGAAGAGGATACACACTAGGAACCAACCATAGAAGAGGAAGAAATGAATCCGACCATATCATGTAATGCACTGGCAGGAATTACCACTCCTCAAACTCTCAAGATAGCAGGACAAATCAAGAAGAAAAAGGTAATAGTGTTGATTGATTCAAGTAGCACCCATAATTTATTCATTGTAAGGTAGCCAAGGAATTAAATTGTTTCCTATACCCAGCACCAGAATGTCAAGTGATGGTTGCAAATGGAGGAACTATAAATTTCTCTAGGAAATGCCATAATATCAAGCTAACCATGGGGGAATATGTATTGACTAGTCCAATGCTTTCCATTCCTATGGGAGGTGCTGATGTTGTACTAGGAGTACAATGATTACAATCTTTGGGGACGGTAGCTTTTAATTTTCAAGAACTTTTCTTGAAATTTTTTTCAGAAGGAAAGGAAGTCGAATTACGGGGTATTGAAGGGAAGCCAGGAAGGATAATAAGCTCTGATGTCATGACAAAGCTTCTAAAGAAAGAACAACGAGGCGTAATTGCACAATTATGCTCACTAGAAGTTCCGACATCAAAATCATCTATTTCTGCAGATCTCCAACAAGTCTTGGACAATCATTCCAAGGTGTTTGAAACTCCCAAAGGACTCCCACCTATTCGTGATCATGATCATGCTATTCATTTGATTCCCAGAAGTGTTCCTCCAAACATCAGGCCTTATAGATATCCTTACTTCCAAAAGAGCGAAATTGAACGTATGATTGCAGAAATGTTAGAGGCGGGTATAATTCAACCTAGTCAAAGTTCTTTCTCTGCTCTCGTAGTATTGGTACACAAGAAGGATGGATCATGGCGAATGTGTCTGGATTATAGGGAGCTCAATAAGCTCACCATTAAAGATAAATTTCCCATTCCTGTGATTGATGAATTATTGGATGAATTATATGGAGCAATTTATTTTACCAAGTTGGATCTTCGTTCAGGATATCATCAAATTAGAATGAAGACTGAAGATATTCCAAAAACAGCATTTCGAACTCATGAGGGTCATTATGAATTTTTGTCATGCCTTTTGGCCTTACCAATGCACCTTCTACATTTCAAGGGTTGATGAATTCCATTTTCAAACCCTTCCTTAGAAAATTTGTGCTAGTATTTTTTGATGATATACTAATCTACAGTATGTCTTGGAAGGATCATGTTGAACATGTTGACAGGGTGCTCAAACTATTGCAGGAGAAACAATTATATGCAAAAACATCCAAATGTTTCTTTGGAGTACAAGAGGTGGAATATCTGGGTCATATTGTATCTCACGAGGGTGTTAAAATAGACCCTAACAAAATTAAAGCTATTAAGGAATGGAAAGTCCCCACAACCATAAAACAGTTGCGAGGATTTCTCGGGTTAACAGGGTATTATCGCAAGTTTGTTAAGAATTATGGGAGAATAGCAGCACCTCTAACAACATTATTGAAGAAAGATGCATTTTCATGGACTTCTGAAGCAACTAAGGCCTTTGAACGTCTTAAAGAGGCAATGTGCCTAGCACCGGTCTTAGCTACACCAGACTTCACAAAAACCTTTATTGTCGAATGTGATGCCTCAGGAAATGGAATTGGTGCAGTTTTAATGCAGGAAGGAAGACCCATTGCTTTTGAAAGTCGTCCAATCAAAGGAAAGTATTTACAGAAACCTATTTATGAGAAGAAAATGTTAGCAATACTGCATGCACTAAAGAAATGGCGAACTTACCTAATGGGAAGACACTTCAAGGTAAAAACTGATCATGATAGTCTTAAACACTTTTTGGAACAAAGACTATCTTCAGAAGAGCAGCAAAAATGGGTCATAAAGATGTTGGGTTATGACTTTGAAATAATCTACAAAAAAGGAAAGCTTAATGTTATTGCAGATGCACTCTCAAGAAAGAATGAAGAGGTGGAAGCATTGCTTTGTGTCATTTCTATTATCAAACCAGATTGGATAACCGAAGCAACAGATGAATGGAAGAAGGAAAAAGATGTATGGACACTCATTCAAAAGTTGCAACAAGATCCTAGTACATCTGATACATTTAATTGGAAAAATGATTCCTTATGGTACAAAGATCGCTTATATCTTTGTAAGAATTCCCAACTAAAACAAAATATTCTTCTGGAATTGCACACTTCTCCTTAAGGAGGACACTCGGGATTTTTAAAAACTTACCACAGGGTGAAGAAAGAATTTTTTTGGGATGGCCTTAAATCTGATATTCAAAATTTTGTGACGGAATTTTGGTTTGCTAGCAGAATAAAGTTGAGACAGTTAAGACCTCGGGACTTCTACAACCTTTATCCATTCCAAGTCAACGTTGGGAGGAGATTTCAATGTATTTTATCACAGGTTTACCTAAGTCCGAAGGAAAGAATGTCATCATGGTGGTAGTTGATAGACTTACCAAGTATGCACACTTTTGTGCATTATCTTATCCATTTAAAGCAAGTACAGTTGCTACTACATTTATGGATAGAATTCAAAAGCTACATGGAAGCCCAAGGGTTATTGTGAGCGAGAAAGATCCCATTTTTACTGGAAATTTTTGGACGGAGTTATTTTCTTGTTTGGGTACTCAATTAGCTCATAGCTCATCTTATCATCCTCAATCTAATGGTCAAACCGAGATAGTAAATAAATGTTTGGAAGGATATCTTCGTTGTTTTGTATCTGATAAACAAACACAATGGGTCAAGTGGTTACCTCTCGCTGAATGGTGGTATAACACTTCCTTCCATACTGCAGCAAAAATGACCCCATTTATGGCACTTTATGGATATCATCCACCATCCATCACATCATATTTAAGAGAAAATTTGAAGGTTCAAGTAGTGGAAGATCACATCGAGCATCAGCAAGAAGTTCTCCAACTCTTAAAGGATAACCTAACTTTGGCACAAAATCGAATGAAACAACAGGCATATCAACATCGCAGTGAGAGAAGTTTTGATGTAGGATATTGGGTATTTTTACGGCTACAACCATACAAACAAATGTCCTCAAGAAAGCTAAGAAGGAAATAAATTATCACCAAAGTACTATGGTCCTTACAAGGTGTTGCAAAATATTGGTACTATGGCATACAAATTGGAGCTTCCTGCTTCTTCGCGAATACATCCAGTTTTCCATGTTTCATGCTTAAAGAAGGTTATAGGTGAACATCTTCCGGTTCAAACAATATTGCCAAAACTTGATGAGGAATGAAAAATCATATTGGAACCTGAAGCATTCATGGAAACAAGAACTCGACAACTACGGAATCGATCAATTTCAGAGTATCTCATCAAGTGGAAGAACTTACCCACTGAAGATTCTACATGGGAGGATGAGAATTTTATACAGAAGCACTCGGAGCTACTCAAGCGTTGAGGAAAACACTTTTTTTGGAGAGGGGCATGTTAGGTCCCTATATCACTAGTATAGTCCCTTATTATTGTTAGTGTAAACCCCGTATTGTTATTATTGTACCCTTGTAACCCCCATTTTGTTATTATTATGCCCTTAAATTATTATTGTTAGGTTGGATAGGATTACATTATGGCCCTCTAGGATTACATTATGGCCCCATGGACTCCTATATATAGAAAGGAGGTTTTGTGAATTGTATCATCCAAGAATTGTTCATTTATGTAATGTATTTGAGGTTGCCCCCTTGAAGTGGCTCATTTCTAAGGCGTTGATATCTCTTTTCTTCTCTTTTTAGAGCTGGTTCACAACATAGAACACCAAAGAGAGTGGACGGAATGCACAGCATGGCGTGAGTCCAACTACATCCGAGGAGAAGATTATAATTGAGTTTTGCATCAACGACTTCAACCTTGACATTGACTGTCTTGCCTTATAATGTGATCGGAAAACTAGCGAGAACACCAAGAGGTTTAGATTCTCTTCCATCAAATGCTTCAAAGGCATTGGGTGATGAGGTAAGAGCTGGAGAACCAATGGCTTTCCAACAAGTGTATGAAATAACACAGGTGGATGCACCCTCGTCCATGATGGCCCAGTGAATATTCAAACCATTAATACCAACTTGAATGATGAGCGCAATTTGGTGTGGGAGTCGTGGGACGAAATTCTCTAAATCGAAAGCGAGCGCGCTAGTATCGGAAGGATCAATCCCACCTATCGCAGATAGCAAAGCTTTCCGTTGTGAAGGACAACTCTGAAGTACTTCTATCACAGACATTATGGGCAATGCTTGAGCCAAATCCTCAACAATACTGTAATTCTGAGCGACACAGGCGTTAGGATTGTATGAAGACTTACTGAGAACACCTTTGGAAGGTCATCGCATAACGGATTCGGTGCTAGGCCGTTCAATCTCAGGAGGGCCAGAAATAGGAGGGGGAGGAGGACCATCAGTGATCTCCTTCCCCGCTGCTTTACGTGAACTAGAATAATCTTTTGATCAAGTGGTAATAGAAATGGGTGCAGAACCTTTCATCATGAACACTTGCGAACCAGATGGAATAGAGGAATGAGGGTGCTCTACCATCTAAGTCTGCTGAGGGAAAGGTTCTTTAAGAATGGTTGGAGCTCCTTGGGTGCCTTTGAGCAATCAACTTACTTCAGACCATCGAGGATAGTCCTTGGTGAAGTTCTCATCGTCACAAATCAAACAAGGATACTTTGGTTTGCATTGAGAACTATCAGCAGAATGAGATTTTGGAGAATCATGTTTCGGGGTATCGGATTTAGCCTTACATTTACCCTTCTTCTTACCTTTGGAAGTGTTATCTATAGGATTGACCTTAACAACATTCACTTTTTTGGGTGTGCCAGAATTCGAAGTTGACTGAGAAGCTACATTATTGGAAGAAGTAGACTTCTGCTTCCCAGAGTTAGATGAAGGAGAATTCTGAGAAGTTTGTGATATGGAACTAATAATACCATCAACGGATAGATTCGTTGGCAGTTTATAAGTTCTAGGTCAAGGAGCATCAGGCAAGATATCATACAATGCACCAGACTGAGAATACACGAGATCAAGGTATTGGGTGTAAGCAATGGCTTTTTCCTCGGTCACACATGCCCCCATAATAATATCTTTGGCAATCTGATTGACAAAGGAGGTAGTGAACCAATGAGTCAGAAGATGATCAAGTATCTCAAATTTGATCATGTGACGACGACGCCGCCACCCATGAATATGATCTAAGATATGAGTAGCTAGGTCCTGTTTCAATGAAGTGAGGAGATGCGTCCCAGTCTCATCGTGGATCGGTAACTAAAAATGTGTAAGGAACACCATGGCCAAAGAATTTAAATCTTGGAAAACTCCACGAGACAACTCAATGTACCACTTTGCAACGACACCAGTAAGAGTTCGCTGGAAAAGATGGAGACAAATAGAATCGTCAACCCAAGAATTAGAAGAACACCACAAGTGGTAAGTCATCACATGCGTTTGGGGATCTTCACCAGGTTTACCCTCAAATTTAGGACAATCACCAGGAATCTTGGTCAGAACTGGAGGCCAATATGGATTATGAAGAATAGGATAATTTTTCAACTTTGACACATTGAGTAATTCCAACGTAGCAAGAAACGGTAACTGAGTATTGAAATTCATCGAAGGTCTTTGATAAGGACCTGTATGTACATTCCACCTAGTCAGAGCCCCCATATATTATGTCCCAAAGGATTTGGATCATAGGGATTAAAAATAGGATAATTCAGTTGATACTAGGATTGAGGACCAGGATATTGAGTTGAAGCAGACCACTGAGATCCTTGCTGAGTAGCATAAGTATTTTTCTACGGAATGTAAGTATGAATTTGAGGTTGCTGATACACATGTTGATTTTGAGGGTACAAAATATGAGGTGCACTATATACTGGTTGATTTTGAAGGTTCAAAATTTGGGGTGCATGATATACTGGTTGATGGGAAACTTGAGGGTAATAAGCACCCTACAGTTGCACAAGTTGACCTTGCGGAGCAGGTTGAGCAGGATAAATAGGTAAGACTAGCTGTGGAAACAAAGGAATTTGTTGGTGGGCAGGTTGCGACAGTTTCTAAGTTAGTTGAACCGGCTATTGAACTGGTTGTTGAGGGCCACCAGGTTGACCTTGTGGGAAAGGTTTGCCTGATGGTTGCGATGGACCAGGTTTTCCCTGATGACCAAGTTGACCTGGAGAAGGACCCAAGGGTTGTCCTAGTTGCACAATATTCGGGCCATACTGAATGTGCGGCTATGAGTGAGGTGCAACAGGTTGTCCCTGTGATGGATAAACTTGCCCCTCAGGACCAAAAGATGATCTGGGTTGAACTAGAGGTTGACCCAAGAGACTAGAGGTTTTTCCATGTTGGACCAAAGGTTTTCCATGTAAAGGTTGGCCTTGTGGACCGTATGGTTGTCCCTGTGGACCAAAATCAAGGCCCTGTTCAGCTGAAGGTTGGCCCTGAGAGGGTTTTCGTTGTAAGCTAGAAGGTTGCACAGGAAAAGTAGGTCCCAAATGAGTAACAGACTTATAAGGATCATAAATGGCCTGATAAGGATCTATAGGAAACATAGAAACTGGATTCCCACATTCATCATAATGATGCAGATATACATATATGGGATTACCAACATAATCATAGTAATGAAAAAAAGGATCTCTATGAGCCTGAAACTGCTGAGAACCTTGAGAATTCTGTTTTTGAATAGCCAACAGATATTCTTCAAAATTGAAACCACTAGGAATCACAGGAGTAGTGAAAACTGAACTAGAAGCCACACAGACTGTAGGTTGGACTGGAACAGATGTAACAGTAACCGACGGATCTGACGCTAAAGGTAACGGTACTAACGAAGATTGGAACAAACTCCGAGGAGGATTTATTGTGTTGGATTGTGTAATGGATGCAACACTAGACATAATCTGACTCAGAGACCTATAGCCGACCGGAAGTGACACCGAAGGTGAAGAAGATTGGACAGAGGCATGAGAAAGATCTTCAGGAAAGAGTTGATATTCTCCTGTGGATACAGGAATTCCTTCACTACCAATAGAGCTGGAGGAATCCATATCTGAGTCTTCCGTAAGATCTTTGAAAAGACTATGGGGACTAGAGGTACCGCAGCAGCAACAAAAGGTGATCCAGACGTAAGAGGAGGAAATTCCCCTTCTTCCCCAAAACTAGACCAAGCACTTGAAGGAGGCCAATTGAACTCAACTGGCTCGTCAAGCAAAGATCGAGTAGCAAGGGGCTGGATAGATGGTAGAATGGGCTGCGAGAACTCGACAGATCTAGTGGATTGAGGAGTTTCGAAAGAAACATCTCAAAACGAACCACCACTAGGAGGTAGTGAGGATGATGAAACTGGATGCTCCGCCACTTTGACTATAAATCAGAACAGGAAGGAAAAGAGATAACCAATTGAAAGTACCAAAATCAAGAACCAAGGAAATGAAAGAGACCAAGTAGAAAAATTTTAATGGCCGTGTAATCGTAGGTGATTAATTTTATAACACTGAAACCAAAATTCATTGTTTCATGTTTTAAGAGTCGAGAAACAGGAAAAAGATGACTCTAGTCACTTGTAATTTGAAACGAGAATGAAAGAACAAGTGTTCGATGATATTTTCACTTATTTAAATAGTCACAAAAATATCGAAATGACTTCTCAGGAATTCTAAGCAAGAGGGTGTACGAGGTTTCTGTGAACTACCATATACACCTTGGTGATCAAATGAAATAGAAATGAACAAGGAATTGAAATACGTGTAGGTAGTCTCCCCGAAGGTTGTGTTTGGTGTATCACAGTTACAAGGTTGAAGAATTGGCTTCTTATGGATAAAGGATTGCAACCTAGAGGGGTCTCCCTTTATATACGCGATGGTATGAGGAGCACAAGTCCATACTAGCATTGTCTGAAGCCAAAAGGTGAGTGATAGCTACTAGGTTTTAAGACGCCGAAACACGTCTCTAGTCTAGACCACTAGAAATGTTTCGTTAGGTTCCAATGTTGCCTTAGTTTTATTGAGTAAATTTTAAAGTTAATCTTGAATTATGTTTCAATTTCCAAGCCCTATCAAATGGATAGCTCAAATTCCTAGATGAAAACTATATGCAAATGAACATCATTTCAATTCGATGAATGCTAGTTATAAGAAGGATAGAAATCTTTCAAACAAGAAAACAAAGAAAACATGTGAAGAAACTTCTAATGCCCTTAATGCAATCAATCGAAAACGAATTTCCTTCTTAGATTGACAAATTCTAGTTATGTAAAGGAATGTTTCACTTTTCAATCCAACAAAAGAATGCAAAGATATTTTTTTAATTTTGGATTTTCAATGAAATGAAGCACACATTGTACTAATTCAATGGAAAACAAAATAACACTAGTTTGAGTTTTGCGAATCTAAGGTTTTGAATTTGAATGAATCAACCAAAGTGACACAGACACAAAAACATGCAAGCTAATGGAGCAAACTTTCAAACAAGAAAGAGATTTCTCAAAACAACCCAAACAAGCAAAGCAATAGAAGCTGAAAGTCTTGAAGAAGAAGGACTAATTGAAAAATGAAAAGACCATGCAATCAAAAAAACAAAAGGATCAAGAAAACTCAGTCTAAAAACTTGCAACGAGATTGATAACAATCAAAGAGACTTATTCCTGAATAGAAGGCTCGGTGTGCAAAAATACCTGGAAACCCTAAGGTCTTAAATGACACCAAAAATACAATGGAAAAATAACTAAGGAAAAAAACTCTATAGTAGGAAACACAGTCTGCAAAGGCTTAAACACACTCAAAAATAACCCAGAGGCAAGAAAAAATGACCAAAAAATGCATTAGGAAGTTCAAATTAAAACCTAAAGGGATTAGCGCGACTGTAAGGTTGTAATCTGCGCCATATAGAGGTTGGCACAAGTGCTAAAATAGCAACATGCGCCAATCAGTGCGACTGTCCTGAAAAAAAACGCGCCAATCTAGATACCTATTGGAAAAAGAGGAAAAACCCTAACTGAATGAGCAGAAGTCAACCTTGACTCTCTAGAGCTGAACAGAGAATGGAAACTCAGAAATCAAACTAGAAAAAGATAGATAACTAAACCAATAATGGAAACTGACCCAACAGGATGACACAACAAACTCGCACTGATCCCCAGTGGAGTTGCCAATTTTTTATGAAGGTAAATCCTCTCTGCAGATAGAGACGATCCCTCTAACCCTAGGGTGGGTCTAGTAACAAAATTACATGTTAAAGTGTTGCTTCCTAGTTAATGAATGAACAAAATACATGGTAGATTGACCTACCTTGAATCCAACGATGTCAATGTTGCGGAAAGAGTAGTGGTCTCTCACTCCTACTTTGGCAAGTCACGATCCGTTCGTTGTCACGCTCAGATACCTGCACATAAGACAAAGAATAATAACAACATATGACAGAATATTTTCACCCACAACTATTAGCCAGTCAAAGAGGGAAAAAAATATCACATCAAATAAACATCATAACACAATAGTGGAACCAAACAGTAGAAGGAAGAGTACAACCGATGCTTTGACGTCGCAGTCTCCTCCAGTGGGGTTCAGATGAAGCGCATCTCAACTGTTGGTCAAGGAATTCAGACTCAAGTTCTCTCATAAGTCATCGACTCAAGCTCTCTCAACACAATCTTTCTTGCTGTATCTTCTCTAGCAGCTTAGCTATAGTATAATTCTCCTTGTTTAGTTATTCAGTCATTCGGCTATTTTTCTATAATTTGTTCAGCTAGCTTCTACTAAAAGAGATATTTTATTATATAGAGGAAAGAGAGGAGGTTGGGATCCCTACAAAGGTGGGAGGGAGTCCTATCCTTTAGGAGAGTTCCAAGGGAGGTGGAAACTACTAACTAAAGAAAGGAGTCTGTGGTTGTTTCAGTTCAACCACTCCCAATGACTCATCCCTGAGGTGGTTGGAATGGAACCTTTGCCTCTATTTTTAAAAATCATTCCATAAACAGCTTGGCACAGGTGTCTAACTGGCATAGAGCACCACCTGGTGCGGGCTCAGTGTTAAATTTTATGGTCAGCGTGAGGGTGTAACGCTACTCGCGCCAAGGAAAAAATAGGTATTTTCACAGCTCTGCGTAGGGAAATGTCAACAAGAAGAATGTTTTTTTCATTAAAATGGATGTAAGGATGGTTTTTGCAAAGCATGACACTGCTTATTGGTCATAGAAACAACCCTCCAATGTGTGAGTTGGGGATTTCAGGGATAGTGACAAAATGTTGTGTAACAATTATCTGAATATGAAACATTAGGAGATCTACTAATGAATATGTTCAGGATTACCGTACTAGGTTTAACAACATTTACAATGCAATTCCAGTGAATCTCAGACCTCCACCAGACTTGGCCGTGATTAAATTTCCATATTTTTTTATGCTAACATGTCCTATCAGTTAAGAGAAAGAAACCCTGCAACTTTAGAACAGATGCAGAGTGATGGAGTTAGTGTAGAAGGTAACTTACTAGCTAAAAGAGCAAGGATGAGGAATGAGAGGAGAGTGACCATTAAGGAAGAACCATCCACTTCGGATATTAAGATAGATATTTTAGCCAAAAATGTAGAAAGACTAATTGATAGACTCAAGAACATGGAAAGAAAACCTCAGTGGGAAAATCAACAAGGTCCCCAAATTAGAAACCACAACTTTAGGAAAAATCTTAATATTGGTAAATCAAGAGAATTTCTACCCGATCAACATATTAGACTCACCTTTCTAGGAAAATTATGTTAAAATTTCATAACAGCATGAAGAAGACTAGGATACCCAGATAAATTTGATGGGAGTAAACAATGAAGAAGCCATTTTTCTCACCCATGAATAACAAGAGTTGTACATGTTACAACAATTAGAATTAGAATCTAGAGAATCCTTTGACTACAAACAAGGCTATGTATCTGCTATCTACGAAGTTCATAAATAGTATAGCCTTAGAAGAAAAAAGAACACAGAGGTTCCTATTAATAAATCATTCCACACCCAAACTAAGAAAAGAGTAGAAGCTCTTGGGACCAAAATTCTACAAATTTTCCCTAGAGAAACTCAAAATACTTCCTGCCCAAAGATTGTAGAATTCACATCAATTGCTACTCAAACCGTTCCATACAAGGAAGTTGAAAACAAAATGGTTGAAACACAAACTGAATTACCAAGTGCTCATAAAGAAGAAAAAAACACACAAACCACAATTGAAAAAAATAAAATCATTAAATTAGGAAAAAATCAAATGCCATTCGATATCAAAATTGAGATAGCCAAATTAAGAATACCAGTTCTTTTAATAGAGCTAGTGAAAAATGACTCATACAAGGCACAAATTACTGAAACATTAAACATAGGTGAAGTCGAAGATGTTGTTAACCTCAATGATGATCAAACTGAGTTATTATTTGGTCCTGAAGTGAATGGAAAACATCAACAAGGGGGTGATCCTCCATTCTACATTAGTTTAAAAATTCATGATAAAATCTTACATAATGTTATGTTGGATTCAGGAGCATATCATAACTTAATGCCTAAAGC
The DNA here is from genome assembly GCA_034641835.2 of Pinus albicaulis. Taxonomy (NCBI): domain Eukaryota; kingdom Viridiplantae; phylum Streptophyta; class Pinopsida; order Pinales; family Pinaceae; genus Pinus; species Pinus albicaulis. The sequence goes on from CM076583.1 coordinate 49,055,806, forward strand.
AGTCACGGAAAACATAAACTTAGACATCACCAGGCCCTACAAAGGCATGTTCTCCTTTGATTCTAGTCAATTCAAATGCCTAGGCCTGATCAAAGATCTATGTGTAACTCTGGTCCACTGCCAAGCAAAGAGTATCATTATGAACATAGTAGCTGTTGATATCCCACCCAAATACGGTATGTTATTATCTCGCTCATGGGGATAAAAATTACAGGGATCACTGCAATTGGAAATGTCATATGCTACCATTTCTGTGTTTGTTCAACAAAGGAAACTATATAGAGAAACCTTGATGAAATTCATGGTATGTAGTTCAGAAATACCACAGAATTATACTATCTATTCCTTGCATTTTGATCTGGACTCATTTATCTTATGTAATTCAGAAAATGGCAAAGATAAAATCATAGTTGTAGAAGAGAAACACAAATAAGTCGATAGTGAAAACATAACACATGAATCTATGTGGCATTAAATTTTTATGGCTCTGTAAATAGATTAGGAGTAGGAGCTAGAGTATGGATCTACAATTTAGAAACTGATCATTCAGAAGGACATGCTTTCAAATTAAATTTCAAATGCACTAATAACATGGTAGAATACGAAGCATTAGTGATAGGCCTTCAAATCGTACGAAAACATGGAGCTAAAAGAGTTTCCATCATGGGAGACTCAGAACTCATTATAAAACAAGTCAAGGGAGCGTACCTTGTTAATAACCCTAGACTTATCTGTTACAGAGAAACCATCCTACACTTGATAATATGTTTTATTGAGGTTACCCTTTCAGCCAAATTTTCAGTACACAGCTAAGGTAAGACATAGGCCAACCAAACCTGATAATTTGAAGTATTGGAAAATATTTTCACAAGACTCACAAATTTATGATTTTATGAATTCTGAAGGAGAATTTCAAAACCATAATATAGACACTGATTGTACATTATATCATACCATAAATAATGAAATAGATGTAAATGATTTAAAGAAGATAAAGCCAACTAAATTCACTAAATTATAGATAGAACAATTAGAAACATTAGAAATTGAGGAATTAATCAATGATGAATCAGAAGTTTTAAACCTCAAAGACAGAAATTTTCCTAGTGGATTAGCCCCACTAGAAGACCTCTTTGACTCTAATGATGTAGCTAGAAAACCTAAAATGAAGCCTCTAAGGTCAGATATGGAGGAACGCAGCATAGGAACAATGGAAAATCCCAAGCTTATCAAATTATCTTAGGCATTACCTCCAACTGAAAAGTTGAAGTACATTAGCTTGTTTAAAGAGTTCCAAGATATATTTTCCTAGAGTTATGAAGACCTTAAGTCTTATGATACCAGCATTATCCAACATATGGTACCAATTAAATAAAATCAGAATCCCTTTAAAAAAAATCTAAGGAGAATTAACCTTGTTCTTATGCCATTAATAGAGAAATAAATTAAAAGGATGTACGATGCTCAAATCATAACACCAATAAGATATTTTGATTGGGTATCTAATTTAGTCCCCACTAGAAAGAAAACAGGAGAAATCATACTCTGTGTTGATTTTAGAAACTTGAACAAAGTATCACTGAAGGATAACTATCCCCTCCCTAAAATGCACCACATTGTACAGAGGGTAGTAGGGTCATCCATAATTTCATTACTTGAAGGATTTTCTGGATACAAGAAAATCCTAGTCCAACCTGAAGATCAATCTAAGACTACATTCACCACTCCTTGGGAACTTTCATGTACTTTAAAATTCCCTTTGTACTGATGAATGCTAGAGAAATGTTCCAAAGAGCCATGGACATAGCCTTTGCAAAGGAAATACATGATTTTTATTCATTTACCTAGATGATATCACAGTGTTTTCCATGTCAGATAATGAACATCTACATCATCTAAGAAAATTATTCATAAAATGCAGAAAGTTTGGCATATCCTTAAATCCTAAAAAGTCACTTTTTGGATTAGAAGAAGGAAAACTTCTAGGACACATCATTTCAAAAGAGGGCATTAGAATTGATCCAGCTAGAATAGAAGCAATCCTAAATGTCAGTCATCCTAGAAACATTAGAGAATTACAGGAATTTTTAGGCAAAATAAATTTTCTTAGAAGATTCATCCCTAACTTAGAAGAATTAATTAGAAATTTAAACAACATGTTAAAAAAGTATTCAATACTTAAGTGGACAGTAGAGACTAAATAATCTTTTGAAGCAGTAAAATAATCACTTACTAAAACATGTCTTCATAAGTCCTAATTTTAGCATAGATTTCATAATTTTTTCATTTGCTTCAGATGTCACCATTGCAGTAGTCTTGTTGCAAAAGAATGATGAGGGCCTTGAACAACCCATTTCTTTCTTCAGTAAAACTTTGAGAGATGCAAAACTAAAGTATAATATCATGGAAAAACAAGCTCTTGCTTTAGTGAAAGCCATAAAATATTTCATAGTATACATTCTATACTATCACATAATAGCATATGTTCCAAACTCAGTTGTAAAGGACATTCTAACTCAGAAGGGGCTTGATGGAAAAAGAGGCAAATGGATTGCCACAATACTAGAATATGACATTGAGATCAAGCCTAAAAAATTAATTAAAGGCCTAAGTTTGGCCAAACTCATGGCTGAATCGAACTGTCATGCCTTAGACATAAATTTCATTGCTTACCTAGATGATCAAGAAGATATGGAGACTCCAAAAATCAATGAAGCTTTCATAGATTCACCCTGTTGTGCAGGCCTTACATTTTTTCTACTAAAATTACAAGCTCCTCCTTGTTTATCTAGAACCAAAAGAATATTCTTAAAAATGAAATCAATGAAATATTGTATCTTAGATAATGTTTTATTTTGGAAATATCATGGTGGCATCCTATTAAATTTTTTATTAAAATATGAAGCTAACAAAGTCATGCAGGAATTTCATATAGGAGATTGTGGAGGACACCTATACTAGAAAAAAACTACTAACAAAATTTTGAGGGCAGGTTTTTACTGGCCCACCCTTTTTGTAGATGTATGAAAGTATGTGACCTCTTGTCATAAATGTCAAATATTTGAAGGGAAGAAGAAACTCTTACCATTACCCCTCAAACCTATCGTATTTGAAATTCCATTTCAACAATGGGACTTCATTGGTGAAATTCACCCACCCTCCTCTGCCCAGCATAAATGGATATTGACATCCACTAACTAATTTACCAAGTGGATAGAATCCATCCCTTCTAGAAAATCCACAGACTATTTAATTATTTCCTTTCTTGATAACAACATCCTTTCTAGATTTGTATGCCCACAAAAGCTCATCACTGATAATGTTGCTGCCTTCAAATCCAAGAAAATGATAGATTTTTGTAACTGATACCATATCACACTGGGCCATTTCACTGCCTATTAACCTCAAGGTAATGGACTAGCAGAATATTCAAAAAAAATCCTAGTCAACATCATCAAGAATCTATTAGAAGATAACAAGAAAACCTGGAATAAAAGGTTGGTGAATGCCCTATGGGCAGACAAACTAACTACTAAGAAATATATTGGTACATCTCCCTCTCAATTAGTATATGGGATGGATGTTATTTTTCCATCTTCATTAGGAATGCCAGTAATTAAAATTATTCAAGAGCTGCAAGTAGAACCAAATGATATCCAAAGGAGGATAAACCAAAAAATTCATTTACAACAAACCAGAGAAGAAGGTTATATCAAATCCCAAGTAATTCAAGACAAAATGAATAAGATCTTTGATAAGCAAACCAAATCAAATGATTTCTTCATAGGTGATAAAGTACTAAAATGGGATTCCAGAAGGGAAGATAAAGTAAAACATGGGAAATTTGACTTTCTCTGGAAGGGCTCATACATTATTTATGCTTACAGAGGCAACAATGCATTTTTCTTGAAAGAATTAGATGGAACAGATCTAGAAGGTGGACCAGTCAATGGTCGAATTTTGAAGCACTATTTTTCACCAAACTAATCAGTAGTTCATTTTTTCTATTTTACTCATTGTAAATACCATAGCAAAGTATATATGTGAGTGGATGATTATCTTTTAAAGTTAAAGCCTGAAAAGGAAACTATAAGCTTTAAAAGATATAACATCATATGTTTGAATAAACAAGATCACAAAAAGCAGTTCCAAGCAAAGGAAATCTAAAGTTCCAAGGCCACTAATCAGAAAGTTCTTGACATATCACAAGGAGATTCCATCCCCAAGTGGAGCCACTGTTAGGTTCCTATAATAATAGGGATCATAATTTTGAATTGGCTATGTTTAGTCTTGTAATATTGTACATACATTTGCATTTTTGCAAATGTTTTCCATATTAAAAAATGAAAAGAGGGTATATCCTAAAAGAATAATCAAAATACCAAAATAAAGAATAATCAAAATGCCAAAATAAAGAAAGATAAAAAAAAATATAAAATATAAACCTCATAAAAATAAACAAAAATAAATTTTGAAAGTGTTGCACATTCAAATGCCACTACTCTTAGTTTACTTTACTTTTGCAAATAAATTGTGTGTAACTTGTCCAAAGTGCCACAATTCATGATGACCATGCAGTCTAATCTTGATCATTCATGACTTTAAATTTTATGTTATGACAGTTGGTGAATAAAGATCTAACCAAACCATTTAATCTTGGCAGATCAGTATTTAGGTAGAGAATAAAAATGAGCTCATAAGTTTAATCTAATCCATTGGAAGATATAAGGTTAGAAATAAGTTATTTTTATTATCAAAAGAAAATAAAAGAGTCAACAAGCTCAAATGCACCTAATAAAGGAAATAAAAAATGTTAGGATGAATAAAAGGGTAGGTAGAGTAATTTTCAAAAATTATATAAGCCTCATTATGCTTATCCATTATCAAAAACATTTTCTAACACCTTCTGTTTTTCCTAATCCCTTTTCCCTCTCTTGAAAACCATTTCCCCTTGCTAAATCCATTTTTCCTCTCTTGGAAACCATTTCCCCTTCTCCTAAATTCTCTTCCCCTCACCAAAATCCCTTTCCCCTTTGAAAAACCCTTTTCCCTTGCTAAAACCCCCTTTTCCCCTTGACTAAATTTATGTTTTCATAAAACAACAAAACCCACTTTTTCAAAGTTTGAAAGTGTGAAATATTAATTGGACCCTCCTTTTACTTAACCCCTGAACCTAATATATTTCTTAACCCCCCCGCATAATATATTTCACAAATTCCACCTAATATATTTCTTAACCCCCGCTTAAATAAATTTCCCGACCACCTTTCATGTTACCTTCCGCATAACCCTTTTCCCGACCCCAACTTCCTTTGAAAAATCCAAACCCCATCAGTCATTCGATTATCATCAATCAGTTCAGATGACCTCTTATTCATTTTGCACTCCCCAACTTTCTATATTTAAAACAGAGGGGGGGGGGGTGCGAAATGGGTGGTTTTATTAACCCGCTCCCCTACAACATGTCGCCTCCATGTTTTATCACATCCCCCCATTCCCAAACCACTAAAAAACCTTTCGTTGTGCGATAAACAACCAAACCACCCATGAGATGTGATACACCACCTCTTTTTGAAATAATACAACTCTCGCGCCATGCAATAAACCCTAATGTTCAAAAAATATAAAAACCCTAAATTATCGTTATTTCCTTATCTCTATTGATTTGCGAAAGAAACCAAAAGCCATTGCTAACCAGAATTGAAGCCTCCAGCTACTCAGACCATTTCCACAACCAAATCTTCGGTATTCCAGGTTATTTTGAATACCCGACACCATCAAATAATCTTATTAATTCAATAATTGAAACAAATTGATGGCTTCCCAAAACGTCCAAACTGTAAACCCTTTGCAACCGCCCCTGTTAGATGTCGACCGCACTCCTTTAGAAAATAAAGACTTTAAAATAAATGACATTGTTACTGATAGCAACCTTTTGGAGATCCATTTCTGGAGCCATGAAAAATTTGTTGATTAGGAAAATGATATGCATATTTGGGACTCTGACTTTCCAAAATACACATTTCCACAGACCTACCAGTTCCCTGAAGTCATCAGACTGTGCCAACTCAGTTTTTTGAAAATGCAGCAAGATGATGGAGCTTAGTGAAATGAAGTCGCCTTCACTAAGTGGGCCCGCAGGCGAATTCTGGCGCAAAATCTATTTTTATACTATGTCTATTTTTAGACATATGGAGCATGGTTCGGGGATTCCAGTATGAGATTCTTGGAGCATTAGTCATGTTGGTAAAAATAGATGGGACTCTATTTTTGTGACCTATAGGTCGAAGAGGTCGAAGTCTATTTTTAGACTGCCTCTCCTAAAAATAGGGAAGTCAAATATTATTTACCCTTAATAATATTTGGACTCTAAACAGCAAGTACTTGGAGCACTCGCCTGAAAGGCGAAGTGGCTCATGGCGTACGTAGGAATTACGCTATTCCCAAGGGTTTGATGGCATCATGCATGGTTGACTCGGCGCACTCTGGCAGAAGTTTGCGGAGCTAATGAGGATGCCTAGTGGAGTTGTGTTCGGTTTAACTTAGTTGAACTAGTTGAGATTAGTTTAACTAGCTAATCAACTAGTAATGAGTGGAGTGAATTAAATATTATTTAATTTATTAATTAGTAACTCATTATTCAACTCAAGAACACATCAGTTCACTACAGTGCATGGACAGTTCAGTGGAGACCAGTGAAAGAGGTAGATGAAAGGGTGGAGTTAGTTATCAGTGGCGACATCAGTTGTGCATGAGATTTGCACCACACTTGGAGGAATTTCCCATGATGATTGCGCTGTCAAGCCAAGGAGATTCGAACCTTGGATCTCTATATAGACAGGCCTGGATTACGCAATAGAGGCAAGGCAATGGGCGGTGAGTTTTGAACCAGTAACCTGTTCAAAACTGAGCTAGTTTGTGTGTAACTTCATGAGAAAGTACTGAGTACTTGTGAGGAGTATTGTACTGAGTTTGTTACATGATTTCTCCATTATAATATACACAATAGCTGTGGGGTTTTCAGTTATAAGCTTTCCCCATACATACTGTGTTAATGTGTATGATGATTTGATGTGTTATCGCTTGATTTTATTTCCGCATGTGTGATGATCTGAGTGGAAGAGATTATGTGTTGCATATAAATTCGAATTGTATGTGATCAGGATAGTCTCGGTGGATAATTAATCATTATTCAGCAAATTTTTACATGGTATCAGAGCTATTGAAGCAGAGATTGATCATCACAGTGATTACAAACTTATTTCGGTAGACAGAGTCTGCATGCGGGCCAGGTAGCCTCC
>CM076583.1:49063206-49160078 GCA_034641835.2 Pinus albicaulis
CGGATTCATCTTTCTTCGAAAAGTGAAAGGTCTGGTAAATGCCCCTTGAAGTCAATCTCTGTGCTAGAAATAATTTGTTCTCACAGATCTAAAGCGGTTGAGCTTTGAGGTGGAATTCGAAATTTTGCAGCAGTTTTGTTTTCTTGGTGCCGGTGTTGAAAATGTCTTTCAACGGTTTGCGACTCGAATATGCTCTTGAAGGTAGTTTGAATTATGTTGCATGGAAGGATCGCATGGAGGCAGTATTAGAAGATAATGGTCTGAAGGAGTTCGTAGATACGGATGTCCAAAAGCCCACTGATCCTGCTGAAGTCGAAGCATGGCAAAAGAATATGGCGAAGTGTCGAAGGATCCTGTTGGAGGGCGTCAAGGATCATATTGTATCCAGCCTGCATGGAAAGGCTACTCCATATTTAATGTGGAAAGCTTTGACGGATCTATTCTAGAGTAAGAGCGACCAAAGGAAGCTGGCGCTCAAAGATAAGCTCAGGAACATCAAGATGGAGAAGGGCAACAGTATCGCCAAATACCTCACGAAGTTCACTCAATGCAGAGATGAGCTGGGAAGTGTGGGGGTGACTGTCAAAGACGAGGACATGGTTGACCTGGCTCTCCTTGGTCTTCCGAAGGCTTGGCACTCATATCAAGATAGTGTCAATGGTCGGGAGAAGCTGCCGAGATGGGAGCGCCTTTGGGCGGATCTCATGCAGGAGGAGATAAGGAGGACTACTCGAGATGGATCTTCATCAAAGGGAGCTGATGAAGAAAACTGCGCTTTGGTGTCCAAAGCAAAGAAGGGGATGGGTAAGAAAACCTCTCATTCTGGTGCAAAGGGCAAGAAGCAGGATATGGCGAAAGTGAAGTGTTTTCACTGCCATGATCACGGACATTATGCTACCAATTGTCCAAAGAAGAAGAAGAACAAGCAAGCGGGAAGATCTGCAGATGGAGAAGCTTTGGCTTCACAGTTCGAGCTTGACTTTTCACTGATCGCATGCTTGGTTTCAAGTGTGATGGGATCGGTGTGGTTCTTGGACAGTGGTGCGTCATTTCATATGACGGGAGATCGGGATTTGTTCTCAGATCTGGAGGACAAAGATTTGGGTGTGCACATCGAGATGGGCGATGATGGTAGATACAGTGCGACTGGTATCGGTACCATATCCTTTCAGAGGGAGTATGGTAAACCCTTTGTACTGAAGGATGTCATGCATGTACCTGGATTGAAGAAGAACTTGATCTCTATGGCGATGTTGGAAGATAAGGGGTATGATGTGGTCTTCAGTGAAGGAAAATCCTTCCTGCGCAGTAAGACTACTGGAGAGAACCGGAAGATAGGGGTTCAGACCAAGAACCTTTATCAGTTGCAGGTAGATGGCTGCGCAGCTATGGCATGCAAGGCGAGAGAAGTGGTGAGCCGGGATGATGAGGGCGAACTGTGGCACAGGAGATTGGGCCACCTTCACCATGGAGCTTTGAAGATTCTGTAGCAGATTTCTACTGGGCTTCCTAAGGGCACTCTTGCGCAGTCAGATCAGTGCAAGGGGTGTACTTTAGGGAAGTATATGAAAGCCACCTTTCACGAGAAGGATAGTCGCGCCACGACGATCCTTGAGAGAGTTCACACAGACGTGTGTGGTCCTTTCTCAGTTGCTTCGACAGCAAAGCACAGGTATTATGTGATCTTTGTTGATGATTTCTCTCGAAAGTGCCGGATCTTCTTCATGCAGAAGAAGAGCGATACATTCGCGAAGTTCTGTGAGTTTAAAGCACTGGTCGAGAAGGAGTCGGGGAAGAAGGTGATTGCTCTAAGGAGTGATAACGGTGGTGAATTCATCTCGGCTGAATTCAAGGAGTTCTGCAGCGCCGAAGGGATTCGGAGAGAGCTCATCGCACCCCATAACCCACAGCAGAACGGGGTGGCTGAGCGGAAGAACAGAACGATCGTGGGTGCTGCACGGGCGATGTTGCATGATCAGGGCCTACCCTTTCACTTGTGGGCTGAGGCATGCAATACAGCAGTGTATGTGCAGAACCGTTGTCCTCACAAGGTTCTTGGCATGAGTACACCGGAGGAGGCTTATTCTGGCAAGAGGCCTGATATTTCCCATTTGCGGATTTTTGGTTCTCCTATCTACATGCATGTGACGAAGGATGAGAGAAGGAAGCTGGATCCAACTGCTGAGGTTGGAATATTTGTGGGGTACACTGATACACCTCACAACTATCGGGTGTATTTGTCAGACAGTCGAAAGACTATTGTGCGACGGGATATAAAATTTCAGGAGGAGAAAGCCATGCAGTGTTCGCTTGAGAGGGAGCTACACTTGCATGCAGATGAGGAGCTGTTAGTTCCCAAGGAGGAGCTTCCGGGTGTGGATCAGCCACAAGAGGAGGTTCAGGAGGTGGAAGAAACCACCCAGGCAGCGCCAACCATCAGAGGGCGCATGCGCACTACAGAAGCTGAGCGACTGGCTCGGGATGCAGAGAAGGTCGTAGGACCACCTACAGCACAGCGCAGACAGAGACAGTCACCGGATCGGTACACTGGATACATGGCTCTTATGAGTCAATGTGTTGTGACAGAGCCATCCTCTTTTGAGGAAGCTGTGGAGGAACCCGCATGGGTTGATGCCATGATCGAAGAATATGATTCAATCGTCAGGAACAGTGCATGGGAGATTGTCCCAAGACCGGTGGGGAAATCAGTGGTGGGTTTGCGATGGATCTACAAAGTGAAGCAGGCGGCTGACGGGAGTGTGGAGAAGTACAAGGCGATATTTTTCACCCGTGGCTTTTCACAGATCGAGGGGATCAATTATGAGGAGACCTTTGCACCTGTCGCAAGGTACTCTTCCATACAGATGATCCTTGCTCTCTCAGCGCAGATGGGGTGGCACATTCATTAGATGGATGTGAAGACTATGTTCCTCAATGGAGTTATTGAGGAGGAGGTGTACATAGAGCAGCCTGAAGGTTTTGAGATCTTCAGCAGTGAGTCGCATGTGTGCCGACTCAAGAGAGCATTTTACGGGCTGAAGCAAGCACCTCGTGCTTGGTACACTCGGATAGACAGCTACTTCACCGGGCTTGGATTCTCCAAAAGTGAGGCGGATCCAAACCTGTACCAGATTGTGGTGGAGGGGAAGCTATTGATCATCGTACTGTATGTAGATGATCTGATTTTGACTGGCGATGAGCAGTTGATACTTTCATGCAAGGAGGATCTTGCACAAGAGTTTGAGATGAAGGACTTGGGCATCCTTCATTATTTCCTGGGATTGGAGATTTGGCAGCGCAGCGGAGGACTGTTTGTTTCTCAGGGCAAGTATGCCCGGGAGATTCTGGAGAGGTTCAACATGCAAGGCTACAAGCCTGTTGACACTCCTCTTCCTGGTGGTTGGAGGAATGAGGATGCTACTTCAGCGGAGGTAGTGGATGCCACTGTCTATCGACAGTTGGTGGGGTCGCTTATGTATCTGGTCAATACACGACCCAATATATGCTATGCAGTTAACTAGCTTTCGCAAGCTATGGTTAAGCCTACCAAGCTCTTTTGGAAGGTAGGCAAGCATGTATTGTGCTATATCATAGGCACATCGGGATATATTCTATGGTACAGATAGGAGGATGAAGCGAAGCTTTCTGGCTTCACTGATGCAGATTGGGCAGGGAGTCCAACGGACTAGAAGAGCACTTTTGGAGGATTTTTCAGCATTGGGTCGACAGCAGTTTCCTGGTACAGCAAGAAGCAGAGATCCGTGGCACTCAGTTCAGCAGAGGCCGAGTACATGGCAGCTAGCTTGGCTACATGCGAGGCTATTTGGATGAGGAAGATCCTCGCAGGTTTGTTCAGGTTGCATTTGGAGCCTACAGTGATCTACTGTGATAACCAGAGTTGCATTAAACTCTCGGCTAATCCAGTATTTCATGATAGGTCCAAACACATCGACATCAGGTACCATCATATCATAGATTGTGTTCAGTGGAGAATCATGATGCTTTCATATGTTCCCATGGAGGATCAGGATGCCGACATCCTGACGAAGGCGCTCACCAGGAGCAAGTTCGAATTCCACAGAGGCAGGATATGGGTTGCAGATAATCCATATCTTGCTGAGAGGGATTGTTGAAAATGCAGAAAGATGATGGAGCTTAGTGAAATGAAGTCACCTTCACTAAGTGGGCCCGCAGGCGAATTCTGGCACAAAATCTATTTTTAGACTATGTCTATTTTTAGACATATGGAGCATGGTTCGGGGATTCCAGTATGAGATTCTTGGAGCATTAGTCATGTTGGTAAAAATATATGCGACTCTATTTTTGTGACCTATAGGTCGAAGAGGTCGAAGTCTATTTTTAGACTACCTCTCCTAAAAATAGGGAAGTCAAATATTATTTACCCTTAATAATATTTGGACTCTAAACAGCAGTTTACTCTCTTGGAGCACTTCAGTTCGAGCTACAGAAGTGGCTCATTCATGTGACAGAGGAATTACGCTATTCCCAAGGGTTTGATGGCATCATGCATGGTTGAATTCAGTTAGGACTTCAGTGGAAGAAGTTTGGTGTATTTAATGAGACAGCTTGTGGAGTTGTGTTCTGTTTATTTTAGTTGAACTAGTTAAGATTAGTTTAACTAGCTAATCAATTAGTTATGAGTGGAGTGAATTAAATATTATTTAATTCATTAATTAGTAACTCATTATTCAACTCAAGAACACATCATTTCACTACGGTGCATGATCAGTTCAGTGGAGACCAGTGAAAGAGGTAGATGAAAGGGTGGAGTTAGCTATCAGTGGCGACATCAGTTGTGCATGAGATTTGCACCACACTTGGAGGAATTTCCCATGATGATTGTGCTATCAAGCCAAGGAGATTCAAACCTTGGATCTCTATATAGACAGGCCATGATTGCGCAATAGAGGCAAGGCAATTGGCGGTGATTTTTGAACCAGTAACCTGTTCAAAACTGAGCTAGATTGTGTGTAACTTTATGAGAAAGTACTGAGTACTTGTGAGGAGTATTGTACAGATTTTGTTACATGATTTCTCCATTATAATGTACACAATATCTACGGGGTTTTCAGCTATAAGCTTTCCCCATACATACTGTGTTAATGTGTATGATGATTTGATGTGTTATTGCTTGATTTTATTTCCGCGTGTGTGATGATCTGAGTGGAAGAGATTATGTGTTGCATATAAATTTGAATTATATGTGATCAGGATAGTCTCGGTGGATATTTAATCATTATTCAGCAAATTTCTACACATTTATTTTCCAAATGAAAGAGCCATAGTCACCCCTGACCAATAAATCTTAATATGACTACTCAATCCATTAACCAAATGCTGCAAATTCCATCACAACCAGAGGGAGTGCCTCTCTCCATTGAAACCCTTACTAAGGTTTACCTAAAGCTAGATTTTCCTAAAAGGTTTTAGGTCTTTCATACTTTCCTCCCTCAATCAATAGAAAATCCTAAATATAACCCTCCATAATCTGCTACCATTTTTTTAGAACGAACCAGAAAAATTGTGACCATGATGTCCAGTATCCTAGGATTTTTTGCTGATCAGTGGATATATGAATCCATCATTGGTTTCCTCTCTACTTTTTGCTCAGGCCAGCCTCCAACTATAGTTTTCAACTTTGCCCAATTCCTGGAAAATACGATTCATGATCAACTGATCAAATTTCCATTAGAAGGAGCGTTAAAATACTCCTCAGTATTATTCCATTTGTTCATATATTTTCAATCAGAAAGGTTTGCAGTCAACCTACAAAAACTAGACATAGAGGTTAATACCCAGTCTACTGTATTTTGGACATCCTTCATCAGAGAGGATTCCACTGAATTCAGTTTCAAATACTTTATTGATTATTTTGCATATACAGTAGTTAATATTCTTAGCTATAACATTTAGCCCAGAATCAATGATGAAATCAAAAAGGTTCTATAGTTATCTGATTAGAGCAAGACAAGAGACTAGTATTTATACCAGAATCACACAGAGATGAGAGTGTATGGGAGCCAATTAGTCCCTTACAAGATTCTCAAATACCTCCCAATGAGGATATTTTCTTTAGAGTACATCAGGAAAATATTGAAATTTGATGAGGTAAATTTCCTTTCAGCCAAAAAGAAAACTCAGTTCAAGGTAAAAAACCAACTAGGGCCTTTTATATGCAATAGTAGGAATGTTGGAAAGGAAGCAGATAGATGCCTACAAGATTTAAAGTTCAGAAATAGTTTCAAATGGTCATATGAAACTTTGGGTGTCATAAGAAAATTAAGAGTTGAGTTTAAACTCACCCCTTTCACCCATGAATCTAAGCCTGAGATTGAGAAATATTCCAACCAGTCAGAGTGGATGGAAAAAACTCTACAGGAGGTGGAGAAACTGCTTGATACTAGTTCCATTCTTCTTAATCCAGCCCCACAGGATAGAAATTCAAAAAGGTCTAGAGAAGAATGCTCTTATTCAGCAGAAACTACATCTGATAGTAAATTCAGCCTTATGTACAGAAAGAAAACAAAGTTAAATCTAGTGATAGAGCAAGAAGTGACAATTAAAACAAAAATAGATGTTTTTATCAGGGATGATGTAGAAATTATATACAATATGCATGTATATATCTAGATCCTCCTATTCTAAAAATATTTATCTTCTTGCTAAATACAAAATCCTTCCACTATAATTCTTGCGGAAATTTAATCAACAATTGCAAAACACATGAAGCAATAAAAACACACATAACACAGTTGTCTAAAGAGAAAACCTGAAGCTAAAAACCCCAACTATCATATATTATGTATCATGGAAATCATTTAACAATCACATACAAAGATTAGTACATCAAGCTCTCAGTACAATCAATCATCACACACTAACATAGAAGAAATTTGCAAATCCATGCACCAATCTCGGCCCTCCTACTAGCCTGCCTCCACTGCACAATCCAAGCTGATTACAAAGACCAATTCGACGCAATCCCACTCTCCTTGACTGCATGATTATCATTGGCAACTCCAATTTATATGTAGATTCAATTCATGCATCACTATGGTCACAACAGATAGTTTATCTCACCCTTTCACCTATCTCTGCACTAGGTATCCACTGGATCTGACATGCACTGTAGTTAACTGTTGTGTTTTTCAGTTGATTAATGAGTTATTATTTGTGAGTTAATTAACTAATTAATTCACTCCACTCTCACTAGTGTATCATTCAGTTAGATTAGATACAACTAGCTCAACTGAGTTAAACTGAATACAACTCCATGAACTACTCTTCCAACTTTGTCATATCTTTTCCACTTCAGTTCTAACTAAGTCCTCCATGCATGAACTCCAGTAAACCCTTAGGAATTGTGTAATTCCTTCAGCCCACTGATTTCACAAATTTGTATACTGAAATTAAGTGCTCCAAGAGAATAATTTGATGTTTAGAGTCTGATTATTATTAAGGGCTAATAATAATCATCATGCATCTATTTTTAGATCAACGATCTATAAATAGACTTTGCCCAATATTCTAAAAAGAGAATCTCATATATTTTTCACATTTAACCAACCATCTACAAATATCCTCCTGCTACATATAGAATATGCTCACCATGTCTAAAAATAGACATACACCTAAAAAATAGCCTGTGTGGTCCCCACCTAGTTTAGGTGATTATTTTCCAACTAGAATGAAGGATGATGTTTTAGAATGCCTCCTTCACTATTTCTTGTTGCAAACATCAACACTCCCTCTCAAAAATAAAGGATTCTCTTTGCATGTGACATGTAACTCCATGCATTTGCCCTGCAACCTTTGCAAGCACCCTACAACTCCATGCATCCGATCTGCAACTCTTGTTGCAACACTTCTAAAACTGAATAGCCTCCAAAAAATGGAATCATTATAATGCATCTATCATAAAAGTATTCGACTTCTGCTAGTACCAAATTCAAATTTCTTCAGGAACCACTGCGCTCTTGAACTCTACACCCATGCACTCTGCACTTGTTGTCAACTCTGAACCGCACTCCAGTATCCAACACTGTCACTTTGATCTGCCTGCATCAATCCAAATGATAATGTTACTGTTGCTCTATGGGCTCCTTGTATCTAGGTTCAATTCATGATATCCACACCATCTCAATGAATCCTGCCCAGAAATCTCCTCTTGGGATTACCCATGCATGTCGCCCCACCTCTCACTTGGTGGTATAGCTGCATGCACTCCCTCTGCCCATCTCGCACAAAATTTCTCTAAATGAGTGGTTGCTCCCACTCCATTATCCTCATCTTGTGGTTTCTCCACATCCCGAGGTTCACTCTTACCTGCATGCAAAACTTTCTCCCTCTCAAGCATCAATTGCATGGCTTTCTCACACTTCCCAACAGTAGGAAGCTCATTATAAATCCCATCTACTTCAATTCTGTAGAGATTCTTAGCTCAAATCCCAACCTTCTTGGCTTTCCCCATGTCTTTGAGTCTAAGGAACACCTTTCCTTTTCCAACTCATGCACATTGTAATTGTCCTGCAATCACGAAATTTTCTAACAAAAGAGCTGATTTTAAATCGATGTTAGCTCCCTCATCCGAGCTCCGATTCAACCATTTTTTTTTCAATTTGGGTATTTTTTCGCAAGGAATCAAAATATGTTATTTTTTTGTGAAAATATTTCACCCAAAATTTCAAATATTCTCTGCAAAATCGCGCGCCCAAAAATTCCTACTCTCATTCCATGTAGAAAATCTATAATACAGCTCTGATACCATGTAGAAATTATAACATAGCTCTGATTCCATGTAGAAATTATATAAAATATGCATGTATATATCCAGATCCTCCTAATCTAACAATATTTATCTTCTTTCTAAATACAAAATCCTTCCACTATAATTCTTGCAGAAATTTAATCAACAATTGCAAAACACATGAAGCAATAAAAACACACATAACACGGTTGTTTAATGGGAAATCCTGAAGCTAAAAACCCCAACTATCATATATTATGTATCATGGAAATCATGTAACAATCTCATACAAATATTAGTACATCAAGCTCTCAGTACAATCAATCGTCACACACTAACATAGAAGAAATCTGCAAATCTATGCACCAATATCTGCCCTCCTGCTAGCCTACCTCCACTGCACAATCCAAGCTGATTACAAAGACCAATTCGATGCAATCCCACTCTCCTTTACTACGTTATTATCATTGGCAACTCCAATTTATATGTAGATGCAATTCATGCATCACTATGGTCACAACAGATAGCCTATCTCACCCTTTCACCTATCTCTACACTGGGTCTCCACTGGATCTGACATGCACTGTAGTTAACTTCTGTATTGTTCAGTTGATTAATGAGTTATTTTTTTTTCTAAATAAGTCTAATTATTTTTATATAACATAAAATTACAATACTACCACAGCTTCAGCTAAGTGAGCCTGAAAGCTGGGTTTGATAATAATAAAAAATGCATGGTTCTGGACTGCCCTTGAAGGGGAAACCAATTCCTTAGAAGCTTGTCTTTCTGCCCTCACAAGGGAAACTGGCGTTGAGTTCAGATAATATAACCATATAAACAAAAATTTATCTATGAAGATAACATTATTCTCTTTCAACAAAGGAGATCTAAACAGAAATACAAAAAACAACCCATTAAACCTGGGCTTCAGAACTATGTTCCAGCAGAGGTTGTCGTGATTAATTGTCATTAGCAGGAGAGGGAGGTTCCTCGACAACACGGCATCTATATTCATCGTTTTTGCCATCTTCATCTTCAGTGGTTACACAAGTGTCTTTAACAGTAGCCTCCTTCACCTGTTCTTGATGCTTATCAGCTCGTTGCATCTCCAACGGCTCCCTTGTATCCTTACCAGCATCTTTGTCTGGAGGGGCTTGAGGAGCGGGAGCAGTAGGGGGGTTGAAGCCAGCAGCTTCCTCCCAAAGGGTGACGGTGATATAAGAGGTTATTACAGGCCTGTCCATAGTGCATTCAAATCGAAATTCAACTCTTTGGGAGATTTGGTGGAGGGGAATTTGAGCAGACGGAGTGGAGATACGGGAAACAAAGGGTTGGGAGACCGGTTGCAAAGGAGACGTAGAATGGTGAGGCTGGGAGCCCTGGGTAGAATGCACTTGCCCAGCAAGGTTGGCTCTTCCTCTTTGGCTCCTAGTTTCCGGATAGTGGCCACGAGAGAAATCCTTAGAGGAGGAATCAGTGCTGGAGGAAGACTAGGAGCAAATAGCTCGGCCCCTACTACTACCTTGATGACTTCTCATCCTATGTCTAAGTCGAGGCATTTTGGCAATGGATCGCAGGCTATGGGGACTAAACTACAGATGGGAATGACACTGAGTGGATAAGAAAGGTGTGGTAAGTTGAGCATAGGGTCGAGACTTCGTGCAGCAAAGTGCACTCTGAGTGAAATGAAAATCCGGCAGAGTTTCAATGCAACAGATTAGCAAACAACATCTCCCTGTGTGCGTTTGAGCACTTGGCTCGGCACAAGCAGAAGGACAGGAGCTACTCTGTAGAGAAAGAGACCTGCAAAGGGGGTGTGCATGAATCGAATTGTTGTGTTTTGACGCCATTAAAAACCAGAGGGGTGGTACGAATTGGTGGTGGAGCGAATTGAAAATGCAAATGCTGAGCAGGTTGGCCAAATTTAAAGAAGAGTAAATGCACCTATGGGTGGCCATATGGCCACCCCACGCGGTCAACATTAGGGTCCTCTCAGGGAAGAATGTCCCATCCATTTCAATAAAAATCTGCATCCGAAAAGTTGATTAATGAGTTATTATTTGTGAATTAATTAACTAATTAATTCACTCCACTCTCACTAGTGTATCATTCAGTTAGATTAGATACAACTAGCTCAACTGGGTCTAACTGATTTAAACTGAATACAACTCCATGAATTACTCTTCCAACTCTATCATAACTTTGCCACTTAAGTTCTAACTGAGTCCTCCATGCATGAACTCTAGTAAACCCTTAGGAATTGTGTAATTCCTTCAGCCCACTAATTTCACAAATCTATATACTGAAATTAAGTGCTCCAAGAGAATAAGTTGTTGTTTAGATTCTGATTATTATTAAGGGATAATAATAATCGACTTGCATCTATTTTTAGATCGATCAATTATTAATTTATGTTTATGTTCCGGCATTAATATAACGCATCAGGTCTCCTTGTTGATAAAAAGAACCGTACGGTATTTCTACTGTATTGTCGGTGCATTTATAAGAACCTACCGCACTGCGTTCGATGTGTAAGTTGTGAAAGGAACACTGTTTTCTTGATTTTTTTTAACCTAAAAAGTATGTGATTTATTTACAAAATATATTAATGATGTATAAATTACACCAATGGATTCAATCCGATCATGCAATTTAGTAAAATAATATATTGAATCCTTCTACAATATTTGCGGAATATAAATCACGATCTCTCATTCACATGCAAGTAAGAGAAAGAATTAAATCAATCACACAACAAAAGCTTTTCCTGGGGAATTAAACTTCTCAAAACCCCTCCATATTTATTGTATAATCAACCAAGAAATCATGAAACACTATAATTCATGCGTGCTCACCACAACCTCATACACTCTACCAATTGTCTCACACTGATCTAGGCAAAATTGGACCAATACATAGCCAATTTCCTACCCACCTTCATCCTCCCTTGCTCACACAATCCCTATGAAAAATAATTCCTATTAAATATGAATTCCAACCTTCCTTGACTACGCAATCCATCATAGGCTTCTTGTGGCTTTATAACTGCACCTAGGTTTTTCGCTAATAATATAACTAATAGTTTACTTGCCTTTAACCTTTGTCTCAATTGGGTCATCATCATAATTGACATGCATGCTACTATTAATAGTGAATCATCAAATAATTGGTAAATCACTACTTGTGAATTAAATCTATTTTAATTCACTTGACCTTCCACTAGCTCATCAATCAGTTAGAACTAGTTAAATTGATTTTAACTCAATTAATTTGAGTTAACTGATTGCACTCACAACACACTAGTGCTACAACTGCAACTAGACCCTGTAAATAATAGAATCACTCTACATGCATATCCTTTGACCCTCAACTAGAAATTCTTGAGCTAACTAAGTCTATCACACTTAATTAACTATTATGAGTTGTTATGAGATAAGATTACAATTTATTTTCCAATTTATTTAAAAATTAGTCCCCCACATTAGCACTAATGTGTCACTCAATTCCTCACTCATGTGTGACCTGGAATCCCACACTAGTATGTGGTGCATTTTCTTGTTGAATTTCAACACTCCCTCTCAACAAGAGAGGAATTATCTGTTACCCCGATCCTGCCTTTGTGGTATTCGAATTTTCTCTTCGCAAGTGCCTTCATAAAGATATCTAGATCCTGATCCTCTTTGGTAATGTACTGCAACAACATAATGCACCTATGAACACAATCTCTAAGATGGTGGTACCAGATGTCAATATGCTTGGACCTATCATGGAATACCCGATTAATTGATAGTTTATGCAACTTTGGTTATCACAATGTATCACTGTCTGATCCATCTGATGACTAAACAAACCAATATGTATCTTCCTCATTCAGATGGGCTCGCATGAAACCTGACTAGCTACCATGTACTATACCTCATCTTAACTGAGTGCAACTGATATCTACTTCCTGTTGTACCAATAAAGTGTTTTTGATCCCATGTTGAATATGCCCCCTGATCTGCTCTTCCTATCTGATGGACTACCCACCCCATCTGCATCGGTGAAGCCTTGAAGCTTCACTCCCTTTGTCCATCTATACCATAATCCATACTCTGTAGTGCCCCTGAGATATCTCAAAACATGCGTTCAAGCCTTCCAAAAGAGCTTGGTAGGCTTAACCATAGCTTGAATAAGTTGTTTAACTGCGTATCATATGTCTGGTCGTGTATTCGAAAAATACATAAGTGAACCCACAAGCTGCCTGTAAACAATAGCATCCACTATCTCACCTGAAGTAGCATCCTCCTTCCTCTAATTTCCTACAATAGGAGTCTCCATGGGTTTGCTGCCCTCCATGTGGAACTTTATCCGAATATCCTTGGCATACTTACCCTGAGATACAAATATTTCCCCATCTCTTTGCCATATTTCCAAGCCAAGGAAATAATGCAAGAGCCCAATGTCATTCATCTCAAACTCTCTGGCAAGATCCTCTTTGCAAGAAGTTATGAGATGCTCATCACCTGTTAGTATAAGATCATCAAAATAAAGTACAATAATCAAAAGCTTACCATCAACCACAATATGATATAGGTTCGCATCTCTTCACTCTTTGTGCATCCCAACCCGGTTAAATAGTTGCCGATCCTGGTGTACCAAGCACGAGGTGCTTGCTTCATCCCATACAGTGCCCTCTTGAGCATACACACATGTGACTCCCTGTCAAAGGTCTCAAAAATTTCTGGCTGCTCAATGTACACTTATTCCTGAATAACTCCATTGAGAAAGGTTGTCTTTAAATCCATCTGATGTATCTGCCACCCCATCTACGCTGAGAGTGCAAGGATAGATCTAATAGATGAGTATCTCGCAACTGGTGCAAAATTCTCCTCATATTCAATCCCCTATACCTGTGAGAATCCTTGGGCCACAAATCTAGCCTTGTATTTCTCCACACTCCCATATATTGCTTGCTTCACCTTGTAGATCCACTTAAATCCAACCACTGACTTCCCCACTGGTCTTGGGACCACTTCCCATGCACTGTTTTTGATAATGGATTCATACTCCTCAATCATGGCGTAAACCCATGTTGGTTGCTCCATTTTTTCCTCAAAATAGGATGGTTCTGTCAATATACACTCGCTCATAAGAGCCATGTATCTAGTATACCTGTCTATGGACCTTCTCTGCCTGCGATGTGATGTAGGTGCACCTACATGCTATGTCGCATCTAGCATCAATATATCACCCTCTCTAGCACGCTTCGTACTATTTCTGGTGGATGGCTCTGCATGAATGGCTTTTTCCACTCCATGATCCTCTGCTTTTGGCTGTTCCACATCTTGAGGTTCATCCCTTGGAACTAAGAGTTCCTCATCTACATGCAAGTCAATCTCCCTCTCAAGGGACAATCGCATGGATTTCTCCTCATCAAATTTTACATCTCTTGTGACAACTTTCATCCTGTTAGCTGAAAATTACACCTGATAGTTGTGGGGAGTATCAGTGTACCCACAAATATCCCAACCTTTGTTATTGGTTCTAGCTTCTTCCTTGCATCTTTGGTCACATGGCAATAGACAGATGAGCCAAAAATTTTAAAATTTTAAACATCCAGTTTCTTTCCGGAAAAATCCTCTTCTGGTGTGGTCATGCAAAGTATCTTATGAGGACTACAATTCATGTGGCTTTGTGAGGAAGGAACGCCTTTCCTTCACTGAAAACCACATCATATGCAAGATCCTCCAACATAGCAACTGAAACAAAATTATTTTTTCAAGCCTAGTGTTGGGTACAATTAATTGCTTAATAAATAAACAACTAACAACCTAGACAATAATTCTCAACCAAGGAATGTATTTTTTTTCCAAGGAAATTGCAAAAATATATGAAAGAAAATACCAACAGTTAACACTAGTTCTACATGATTATGTTTTACACTATCAAGCTCATTTGAAAAGAAATAAAATGTAAGACTTGAAAAACAATACTAAATCTCAAAAACAGAAAGTAAATGACAGGAAAGTAAGTATGCTAATCACATGAATTGAATCAATAATAAATTAAACCACACCTTGATGAATTATAAATTTAACCTATTGCACCCAATAGAAGTCAAATGTTAATCTAGAACAGTAAATTAAATGGAATCTAGAAATTGCAAGAAACAACAAATATGGAAAATGTAGCAAACAACAAATTACTTTTAAAGAAAGGATATTTACTTTAAAGAACAAAGTTTTAAATTCAAATAAACAAGCACAAGTAACAAATGTAGAACTCAATGGATAGATTCCATCATTAAAATATATGAGAGAAATAATTACATCAGACTGAAGCTCTTAGCTTTGTCTTAAGTTCAACAATTATTCATCTCCAATTCAACAATTGTTTATCTCAATTCAACAATTGTTCATTCCCCCCTCTTTGATCTTTGTTTTCATTTAAATACACAGAGAGCAAAGGGAAATTACAACTAAAATGTTTACAAAATGATTTTCCAATAAAATTATAGATTTTCTACAAAAATTAATCAAAAATGTCATATCTAAAACATATTTCCATCATTGTTAAGCTTGAACAAGTCGAATTTGGTATTGCAATTGGAAGAATTTAGAAAACGGCCACAACAGAAAATCAGAGAAAATTATCTTTAGAGAACCTTCTGTTTCTCTCAATCCAAATCGAATTTGGAAAACTGTTCATTCTAAGAACTGAATTTGTGTATTCTGCACAAAACCCATGTCTCGAATGTTCAAGATTCATATTCATTTTTCCAAAATCGTCAAGACAAAATTATCACTTTTTATCCCAATGAATTTCTAAGTTAGAATAGTCAAAGATAGAATTTCCATTCTGGAAGATATCTTGGAGGCTAAAAGCGTGAGTGATGTTATAATAGATTAATAAACCATATTCGACGAAATTATGCATAATAATTATCAATTTACTAAAAATAAAGGAGAATAAGTATTACTGGTCCATAAGAGCATAAACAATTATTAAATTAAATTAAATGATAAATTGTGATAAAAAATGGTAGAAATGGATGAAATAAGCTTTAAAAAGTGGTAATAAAATGACAATTTATTTGCTCAACATACCCCCAAACTGAACATGTTGCATGTCCTCATGCAACCCAATGCCTCTGTATTAACCATGTTGTAATACAATAATCAAAATGTTCACTCCAACTCATGATATTGATGGAAAAAAATAAAATCTTTTCCCCAAAGGCTTATTTAAAACAACAGTTGTTCAATTCTAGCAATGTTGGTAAAGTTGTAACAATTGGCACATTGACTTTCAACAATATATATATATATATATATATGAAGTTGCAATAAAATATGATACAAGTAACAACAAACTTCATTAACCATTTTTGCAAAAACTAGAAACCATATTTTGCTGAAATTTTACAGGAAGATTTCTATTATACTAATGCTTCTCCACTCGGAAAATCAAAGCAATGCAATGAAAAATTTCAAGATATAAACAAAATGGTTGTAGGTGACAGTGCATGATTTTTGCAATTTTACAAACTGGTTTAGCTTGAAATTTTCTCAGTTTGTGTATTTTAATGATACCACTTTATTATTCAAAAATCTAGTTCATAGTTTTAAGGATATACAAGAATCAATTTATGCACTGTATAAAAATTAAATTGTATGCCTAAAATCAGGAATAAAGTAGAAAACATCCATCATGCATAGCAACTCCTCCCCCAAATTGGAGAATTAGCATGCCCTCATTATATGCTAGAGAAAAATTTGAGATGGTTGCTACAATCATTGTTGAAATCTATGCTTGGTGTAAAAAAATATGGAATAAGGGAGGTTTTGAGAATGAATAAGGAGATGGATGATAAAGAATAATAATGGAATTTTCATAATAAATAAATGAATGAAAGTAACACTCCCCCAAACAAAAATCTTTTGTGCAGCTGAAAATGTGAAGTGGTAAAGAAGTGGAACTAATGATTAAAAAATATGAGTGAATAATGCTCAATGGTTTTTCATGACATTCTCCTAAAATTTTAATAAATCAAAAACTTATTCTATTATACCTCAAGTTTTACCTTCGTAAGATTTTGGAATGACATGTATGGACTGACATTTGTTGAAGTTTATGTAGGTTGAATTGATGATGAAAGTGATGCTAAAGGCAAAATCCATGCAAGCTAAAATAAAGTAATCATAAAGCGTAGCAAGATTTATGTCCCTTAAACTGATTAGTTTCCTTTTCATCAAGATTTCTATAACACATCTCATAAGTATACGCAACCAATAATTCATCACTTTAATTACTGCATTATATATAAAAGTGACATAATCATGTTGTGAATATCATGGGATAATAATCGAAAATAAGGGAATATAAATGAGGGTAAAAATGATGAGATAAATATGCATTCCCTATACCCATAAGTTTTTGTCGTTATGAGCACAAAAATTGTGAGAATTATTTATCACAATCTTTGCTTCTCAAGGTTTGACCAATTACTTGGCGTTCACAATTATAATTATGACTCTTTATTCTACCCCAAAATAATATTAGGTTTTGTTAAGCTATGAATAAATGGAGACTGATTGCGCAAAGCAAATATCTTTGGTTAAATATATGAAACCTGTATAATAAAGGAATGATAGATTAGATGATACAAAATTTCAAATGTCAAATATCATAAAAGTTTCATCCCTAACATGTAAAGTGAATATTGATGACTCCATAATAAATATAAACCATAACCATCATCATCAAAGAACTGATTAAATATTACCTCATAAACCATGAGTTCCAGCAAACCTTATATATGCAACAGTATGCTTTATCGGTAATTAGTTTTGAGAAAACAAGGTAACTAAGTAGATCATAGTATTGAATTAACTTCTATACCATAGGCATGGCCACTGCTTCCAACAGGCATCCATAGCCTCAACAAGGATGCCTTTCCCATCTATTAGAAGTAAATACATAGTCACAAGAGAATTTCAATTTACTTAGATGTCTACTGAAGATCATTGTTCAGGCTTGGTAACTAGTTAATAGCAATGTAATTCACGAGAGCTAACAAATATGAACAAGTCGGCTCATGATGAGACCACTTTTCCTTCAGTTTTACAATGGAATGCCATTACCCCGGCTTGTTGACTAGTAGTAGTAATGTCACTTTATTAGGACCTATGATCATGGTCGGTCAGCTTGTGATGAAACCTCCTATCCTTCAGTTGACTATTTTTATTTAAAATTCAACTATGATTATTTTTAATAAACAAAATATTACTTAATAGATGGGGTGGCAGATCAACTCCTTAATAGCTAGGGATGACATAAATAGTTTTGTAGTAACTATTTTCAACTTGGGTAGTCTTGCTTCTCAAAAACTAATAACTTTCAGATGACTGCTGATAAATATATTTTTCTTTGTTAATATTTGGGTTGAGGAACAGTTCATTAGATACTGACAGAAATATTTAAGTATAATATTGTCGTAATCATCATATATTTTACAAGATAAGGGACTTGAAAATTTTAAGAAAGTTGAAAATTGACATGGTGAAATAATATTTAAATAATTATTCCTTAAAAATAAGGTTATGTTTATAGATAAACAAAGATAAATTTATTACCCAATCATTATGTCAAAGAGGACCTAGAACATTAAAATTATTTCCCATTCACCAAGTATTAAATGAAAATGGGAAACTGTGACTTAGGTAACAAAAATTCTAATAGAGGGAACAATATATGTGACTAAGGGAACAACAGTTGTGAAAAGGGGAACAAAAATCATTCTTTTGAAGGGAACAACAGTTGTGACAAAGGGAACAACAATCATTCCTTTGACTAAACGAAAACTGTTCATTTTATAGAACAGAAACATTATGTGTGAAAGTCAGTCAAAAGAAACAAAACAACTATCATTTTGGAAAAGAACTGCAACTGTCCAAAAAATAGAACAACAGTTGTTTAATGCAAAAGGAACAACAATTATGAAATACTCAAAGCATAAAAGAAACAATGGTTGTTCTATTTGGGAAGGAAACAACAACTATCCAAAAAGGGGAAAGAAAGTTGTTCACCCCAAAAATAAAAACAACTGTAAAGAACACAGACCATGAAAGGAACCATGACTATTCATTTTAGGAAAGGACAACAACTGTCTGATTAAAAGAACAACAGTTGTTCACATGAAAAGGAGCAGCAATGGCAAAATACTCAAACCATAAAAGAAGCAACAATCGTTCTAATTGTAAAGGGAACAACAAATGTACCTAAAGGAGAGAACGACTGAGTTGTAAGGAACAACGATTGTGCCCAAATGAATGACAATCATTATTCGAGGATTATTTATCCAATAATACCATTGCTGCATGTTAAAACCTCGAAACTACCCATACAATTTTAAGCTTGTAAGCATACAATATCAAGTATGACTGTGGAAATCCTTCCCAAAAACAAACTGAATGGGTGATCCTAACAAGGTGACATGGAGAAGGATTAGTCATCCAATAAAAATAGTCACTTTACAAAATAATGAGGAATTAAGAGTAAATCATTCCTGACAAGACTTAGCATAAGAGTTTTTTTTATATGACATATGAGGAAACCATAAAATTGATAAGATTGGGAAAAAAGGATATATGTGGAGCATTAGTAAGAAACTTAAGAAATTCCTTTTATTTTGATGAAGGAACAAAATTTGTGACTTTGAACACCTGAAACATAAAAACATAAGAGAAATCATAAAAGAAACAACACTTTATTGAAAAGTTTGATAAACAAATAAATAACTTAAGTTACAACAGCTGTGATTTCAGTTGCAAAAATGTTGTTTCCTAAGGGAACAACAATCTGTTTCCAGGAACAACAATATTTCAATGGTGAATGAATGGAAAAAAACGATATTTTCAAAAAAATGCTTTAGTGGCAAAGACTTGAAATTTTCAATTCTTCATTTTTCCTCTTATGAATCCTTCAAGTAATGAAATCGTTTTCTTTTTGGCAGGTATTAGCAGGACATTTGTGGCAAGATCTTGTAAGACATTTTAGATCATGACACCTAAAAAAAAATTAACATCGTATGGTATTAAATTTCTTAATAGATGTTTGGATGAAAATCCCTTATTTCATTAACATTGTCTTCAAGAATCTCTTTTTCATAAATGGACTTCCTTTATTCTCCTTAGACCAGCAAAAAACGAGCATCTACCTGCAATAAAACATATAATATTGGAAAAAGAGAGGTGTGAGAGCTCTCTTAATCCACGAAATATGCAAAAAATAAGAAGTAGTTACTGTATAAAACAAATTCACAATTTTAAAAAAAATAACAAAGTATTTGTTACCTGCGAAAGAGCAGTGGTCGACCATACTAACCAGCAATGTTTTAATACTAAAATATTTTTTTTCATCCAATTTGAGTCATTTAAAATCCAAATGAAAGATAATTCAAAGTGTTATCACCAATATAAACAAGGTTAAAAAATTCCATGATATGATATGCAATTTTTCTCAGAACAACCTGCATAACAAAGCCATTTTTTATTTCTCAACTTAGACCAACAATTGATATTTTAAGCATAAAATTTTCGTTTGATGACCGATTTAATTAGTTCAAGTTGGAGATTAAATTAATTTCATATATATATCTCCAATAGAAATATGTTTTTTAGGAAAGAACAATTGATGGGTCAAATATGCTAGTGAATAGTTGGAAAAACAGAGTTTTGAGATTGCTGATTTTCAATAAGCAGACAATATTTTGGTCATAACTTTCTCATACGATATCGAAATAGAGTGATTAAAATTTACTTGTAAAATATATTCATAGAGGAATATACCATAGAAACAGGTTTTCAAGATCTAGTCATGTGAGCCTCCAAAAACTGACTTTCCCAACTTAGTTCCTGAGCTGCCTACTACACACCTTGTCAATGTTTTGGTTATAACACGTTTGTTTGAGATCAAAATGGAATGATCAAATTGAGTTGTAAAGTATAAATTAATGGATAATTATTATAGAAACATGTTTTAAAACTATTTCCATTTGGTCCCTCAAAACATGATTGTCCCAACTGTTTTTCCAGAAATTTCATGGAGCCCGCAAGCCATAAAATATGATATACAAACATTTTTTTTCAAAATGGTGATGGGTGTTTGTAAAAATGTGATTTTAAATATAATATATCTACATATAGATATAAATTAAAATATCTATCATCGATGTCGATTTACATATAAAGACACAACTCGTTTTACATATAAAGACATTAATTTATTTATGTACTTGTTTATTTTATTTTCTACACTCATTTATTCTACTTTGAAAAATAAATATAATTATGTATAAGAGTACTTCCAGCGAAGCCATTTTCGAAATAAGGCCTCTATTATACACATTCTCAAATTAGAAAAATACAAATAAATAAATACCAGGGTAGGAGAGACCAATTTCCCTTGAAAATATGGTGCCAAAATTTATTGAAGTATGGAGCGATGATGCAAACAAATGATGGAGTGAAACCAATCTTCAATAGAACCTTCAATCTCTTGATTTCCCATTGTTTTCATATCATGAAGTTCTTCCATGAATTCTGCAATTTTTTGGATTTGAAACCTTCCCAATCTCAATACAAGTTTTTTTTAATGGTGCGTGTGAGATACGATGGGTAGGAAGAGTGGGTAAATTTTGTTTGTTCAACACTATAAGCATGATGTACATGTTTATTATTATGAGGGTGTGGAATGAGTTGAGCAGGAAATTGTGTAGTGCATGGAGGATTTTGATGATGTAGGTTATTATTTTGTGTAAGTGATCTTCATAGACAAGCAATATGCTGTTAAAAAGCTAGTAAAGAATATGGATGATGTGTTTGTGTTACAAGATGAGGGATAATAGTCATGTAATCATAAGATAAACCATGCCAAACTTGTGGACAAGATTGGTGGGGTTTATATTGAGATTGACATGGATAACCTAACATGTGAGTATTCCATAATGGATTATGCAAGTAACAAAATGGAGAGGAAGTGTTTAGAACCATACATATAGGCCATGGTTTCCATGTTTGTGAAATTGTAGCTTCTCGATCTCTTTGATATTGTTACACATTATTTTGTCACCATAACATTTTACTGTCTATATGGGTTCATCAATACCTATATAACACAAATCTTGTTACATATAAAGACATTTATTTATTTATGTACTTGTTTAATTTATTTTCTACACTCATTTATTCTACTTTGAAAAATAAATATAATTATGTATAAGGGTACTTCCAGCAGAGCCATTTTCGAAATAAGGCCTCTATTATACACATTCTCAAATTAGAAAAATACAAATAAATAAATACCAGGGTAGGAGATACAAAGTTCCCTTGAAAATATGGTGCCAAAAATTGTTGAAGTATGGAGCGATGCTGCAAATAAACGATGGAGTGAAACCAATCTTCAATAGAACCTTCAATCTCTTGATTTCCCGTGGTTTTCATATCATGAAGTTCTTCCATGAATTCTGCAATTTTTGGATTTGAAACCTTCCCAATATCAATACAAGTTTTTTGTGATGGTGCATGTGAGATAGGATGGGTAGGAAGGGTGGGTAAATTTTGTTTGTTCAGCACTGTAAGAATGATGTACATGTTTATTATTATGAGGGTGTGGAATGAGTTGAGCAGGAAATTGTGTAGTGCATGGAGGATTTTGATGATGTAGGTTATTATTTTGTGTAAGTGATCTTCATAGACAAGCAAGATGTTGTTAAAAAGCTAGTAAAGAATATGGATGATGTGTTCGTGTTACAAGATGAGGGAGAATAGTCATGTAATCATAAGATAAACCATGCCAAACTTGTGGACAAGATTGGTGGGGTTTATATTGAGATTGACATGGATAACCTAACACGTGAGTTTTCCATAATGGATTATGCAAGTAATAAAATGGAGAGGAAGTGTTTAGAACCATACATATAGGCCATGGTTTCCATGTTTGTGAAATTGTAGCTTCTCGATCTCTTTGATATTGTTACACATTATTTTGTCACCATGACATTTTACTGTCTATATGGGTTCATCAATACCTATATAACACAACTCTTTTTACATATAAAGATATTTATTTATTTATGTACTTGTTTATTTTATTTTCTACACTCATTTATTCTACTTTGAAAAATAAATATAATTATGTATAAGAGTACTTCAGCCATTTTTGAAATAAGGCCTTTATTATACACATTCTAAAATTAGAAAAATACAAATAAATAAATACCAGGGTAGGAGAGACAAAGTTCCCTTGAAAATATGGTGCCAAAAATTGTTGAAGTATGGAGCGATGCTGCAAATAAACGATGGAGTGAAACCAATCTTCAATAGAACCTTCAATCTCTTGATTTCCCGTGGTTTTCATATCATGAAGTTCTTCCATGAATTCTGCAATTTTTTGATTTGAAACCTTCCCAATCTCAATACAAGTTTTTTGTGATGGTGCATGTGAGATAGGATGGGTAGGAAGGGTGGGTAAATTTTGTTTGTTCAGCACTGTAAGCATGATGTACATGTTTATTATTGTGAGGGTGTGGAATGAGTTGAGCAGGAAATTGTGTAGTGCATGGAGGATTTTGATGATGTAGGTTATTATTTTGTGTAAGTGATCTTCATAGACATGCAAGATGTTATTAAAAAGCTAGTAAAGAATATGGATGATGTGTTTGTGTTACAAGATGAGGGAGAATAGTCATGTAATCATAAGATAAACCATGCCAAACTTGTGGAAAAGATTGGTGGGGTTTATATTGAGATTGACATGGATAACCTAACACATGAGTATTCCATAATGGATTATGCAAGTGATAAAATGGAGAGGAAGTGTTTAGAACCATACATATACGCCATGGCTTCCATGTTTGTGAAATTGTAGCTTCTCGGTCTCTTTGATATTGTTACACATTATTTTTTCACCATGACATTTTACTGTCTATATGGGTTCATCAATACCTATGTAATGCTCCCTTAGAGGTCTAGAACCCTAAATTTCCTAAACCAATTCTTGGATTTGGAGAAAATCTTAGAAAAATCATAAAAACTCTAGTTCCGCACTTTTCCTAGCCATTACCTGTGGTACCGCACCTTTTGTAAAGAAAAACTGTGGTACCTACCACACATTTTTTGTATTAAAACTGCAGATCCCCGTAAAATGTAAAATGGAAGAAAAATTAAGTTCTAGAAGCCCAGCTGGCTGAATATTATCCCAACTGGAAGCTTCTAGAAGGCATTATCTGGTCGAAGCATCACTCCCTCCATTCATGAACCTTTATCCCTTCATTAAAGGAGCCTATCCCTTGGTATTTTGAGCTTAATTCCTTTATGAGAGGAATTATCCCTTCCTTTTTGGAACTGAAATCACTTCCCTTCTGCTATAAATTGAAGCCATGGTTCAGTCTCAAGGGTAGATACTAATATGTAAAAAAGTACTTGCTTTGTACTTCATAGTACATTAGAGAAGAGAATTGTTGAAGAAACATACTCTTTTTGCTAGCCATTATCCATGTGAGAACGATTACACACTCGTATTTAGGCTGGTTCAAAGAGTGGAAGGGCTTGTCAGACCAAAGGAAAATGCTTGTTCCGGACCCCGGAAGGACCTGTACAACATCAAGGTGAACGCGGTTGTAAGACTCCTTCTTTTATTTAAGGATAATACAAATGGATCCTATTTTCTCAATAAGTTGGTTAAGTGTTTACTTGAATGACTTATTTCTTAAATTCCTTGATCATTAATATAGATTTATGATTTATGAATTAGTATATTGTGCAGGTGCTTTTGATTCTCTTCCATGTCTTTTATTGCAGGTCTTAAGAGGTGACTTCTTTGGAGCAACGGAAAGAAGAATACAACTAGCATTGGATCACAAGTAGGTCCTTTCTTCATCATAGAAAATTCTATATCATACATAATCTAGAGAAAGTAGTTTGCATTTTTCCTATTTTTTTCTAGTTATCCTTGTGATACTAGGGAGATCCTTCTTGTCTGCAAGAATGATTTATCAACCTAACAAAATAGCGACTCCACTGGGGATTTCTTGAACTTAGTTTTGTTTTTTATTTTTTGAGTTTGACTTTTGAAAGAGTTTTTCTGATTTTGATTAGTCTACACTAGGTTGGGTAAATTATCTATTAGAATCCCTGAAAAGTAGATCAAAATTTTTATTTTTTCTATATGTTTTCTGGCCTTCGCATGTTTTCTTTCAAAACAGTGTGGTAACCTCCGTAGTTTTTATGTACAAGCAGTGAGGTACCACACATTTTTGTATTAAAACCTATAGACTTAAGGAAAATTTTTGAAAAACTAAAAATTCTCTTTTCTGGAACCAGATTACATGATTCTTTGTATTTACCCAAACTTGTTTTGACTGTCAAAAGCCTTGTGTGAATTTATTTCAGCAACTCTTACAATCTCATCAGTCTCCATTAAGTTAATTAGGTGTTTTGAATATTATTTTTGAGAAATTCTTAATTTTATTTCCTTTGGTCATTACTTTGAGGTTTGTCTTAGTCTCTTAATTGTGTATGAGTGTTAATCGCCTTTGAGTGTTTTTATTTTTTGGAACTCTCACCCAATTTTCTTTACTTACACTTGATTGGTTCTTTAGATTACATTAGAATCATCTTGTGTATGAGAATTATCTTGCATAGATTACATTTGCATTATTAGAATTCTCATTTTCAGAATATGAATGAAAAATGTGCTTAGATTACATTTGCATACTTTTCAAGTGAATTGTGCATAAATTACAACTGCATAGTTTACATTCTGAAAAATCAATTGTAGATTTAGATCAATTTCTTTGATTTTAATTAACATGTTTTTATGCTTGTTTTGAAAAAAATAAAAATAAAAAATTTGGAATTGATTAGCATTAGTTTTGCTTGATGAAATTATTGCATTAGAAAAATTTTTATATTTTCTCTTATTGATCAATTTTTGCATTGTTGGAAGTGAATGGAAACTCTCTCCTTACTTTAGTTACGATTCATCAAATTGAAAATATTACAGTATCATATTCGATTGCATTTAGTTTTGGGTCGGGTCATAACACCATTGGTTTCATATCCATTTCCCCTTTGAGTAATAACAGCCCAAATAACACATCGCTTAATAAAATTCCTCTACTAATTTTTACATTTTTAGGGCTCTTTCCACCAATCTAGCTCAAGATTAGTGCTTTGGAATAGGTTGTAGTTAACTTTCCAAAGAAACTAAACAAACATTAGCATCTTGCGGTAGGAAAAATTCCAAATGTTGAACATATGCTCTAGGAAGCTCCTCCTAAAGGATTCAAGCACGAGACCATATCCAAACTAGTGAGGTAATCATACCTATCTCATTGGGAATGATAGAAGATGTGCACGTATTAAAAACGATAAACCTCGGATATACCATTGTCGAGGAGCCTGGGATCACTTGTCGGTAAACCTTGGATTATGTCAAGGAGCCTTCAAAGGGATTGAGCTTGATACTCTTCCCTTGCATGTATATCAGATCGTAGATTGTTCCCCCAGGTATATTTGTTCCCATTGGTGAACTTAGTGGCTATATACTTTAGGATTCTTTCCCGAGGTGACGATGGAGGGAAGGTCCCACTGTACCTAGAGAAAATGTCGAATAGACTCACTTGGACTCTCCAGAGGGTTCTCTTCACTCGAGATGGTTTAAGTGGAGAAACTTGTACTGGTCTGTTTCATTAAGCAGATTTTCGAGGTAACTGTTCCAACCGCCATTTCTGCATTAAAATTCTACGATGTTGGATTTCATCACCAACTAGTGTTTTTTAGTGCGGGAATCTACTGTTTGTGTCTAGTTTGACTCCTATATTTGTTAGCATGTATTCATTTTTTTGTTTTACTTTTTAGAGACCTTAGGTGTGGATTGTGAATTTTAATTATTAGGTGTGAATTTTGAATTGTTAATTTTAGTTTTAAATTGTTAATAAAATTCACTGAAGTTGGATCTAATGGCAACTGTTCTGAAATTTACCAACCAAGGAACCCCTCTTAACGAGAATCCTATTACTTTTCCTTGATTTGGAAATGTTGGTCCTCCTTATATGGCTACATTTTCATTACCTGGATTTACAATAGGTTTACCGATATGGTTATTTTCAACTTTGTTGGCCCCAAATACTCCAATTGTTCCACCTCAACTGGATGCTTCACCTCAACAGAGTTCACCATCTCAACATCACCAGCCTCATGTTGACCCTTTAACTTCTTACGAAAAATTTAAAAAGTTAACTTCTTCACCATCTTAATTCAGCCATATGAGTACAATT
This sequence comes from Pinus albicaulis, assembly GCA_034641835.2. NCBI lineage: Eukaryota > Viridiplantae > Streptophyta > Pinopsida > Pinales > Pinaceae > Pinus > Pinus albicaulis. The sequence continues at coordinate 49,090,297 of CM076583.1, forward strand.
TTTATCACTTTTTTGAATTCGTTAAAACTTACGAAAAAGCGAAAACCATGAGTACATTTTTATCACTTTTTCGAACTCGTTAAAACTTACCAAAAAAAGGCAAAACCCTGGAGTTCTCTTTTAAGCCTTTTTCAAACTCTCTAAACATGAAAAGATTGTCGAGTACTTGACTATTCGAACTCATTAAATAAAATGAACAGTCATCCCTTCAGTATAAGTTTACCCCTTTTCTGGACTGAAATGGACTATTTACAAAAAAGTTATACGTTGACTAATCATGGTCAATAGAGTTCTCTCCTGTATTATTTTATCCTTTTTCAGGCTTGAGAGACTAAAATTATGAAAAAGTACACCCACGGAGTTTCCTTAAGTTTTTCTTCTGACTCCCTAAAATTTAAAAACACCGATTTTCTCCTATATTGGACTTGTTAAAACTAAACAGTAAAGGACCTGTCGATTACAAGGAGGAACAAACCACTCCTTCTTGGGGTTCGATTTTATACTAAGTTGGACTCATCTGAAGGATGAGATTACATAACAAGAAAATTTTATCCTCCTCAAGCTTGTCAAAAATAAAGAGTTACTTTCTAGTAATGGTGGGGGAAAAAGAGAGAAAATGAATCCAGTTCTTAAACTTTGTTTAAAATTAGTATACCACTCTTGAACACGACACTTTTTGTCACACTTCCACCTAGGTTGGGAAAATCCTTTGCCTATCTATTAATCAAACCATATTGAAAGTCTTCATCTGGTTTTTGGGTATTAGCTTAGGTCAATTGTTACCAAAACATCTGCATTGTTGTTATTTGTTCAAGACATAGTTCAAATAAACCATTCATTTGCAAAAATTTGTCTCCATTCGTGTTGACCATCCTTGAGTCAGTCCTTGAAAAATATTTCTACAAAACTTGATCTAATGGTTTCGTGTCGTGGGCTTTCCTACGATGGATCACTTTCTATCGACATCAACATATGATCTATGAATTTGATCTAGAATCCTTCAGTACCTTGGAATCAACATGCCTTAATGGAAGGTTTCTCACTTTTGACGGAATATTACATCATTGATCTTCGATCGAATGATTCCGTGAAGTGTTCGACTTCAAATAATTTATTCACACTTGATGGATTGTATTGTGTAATTTGAGAGCCATTGTCATTATTGGTGGTTTCTCTCACACTTGTTAACATTTCACATCATTGCCTGGTAATCAAGTGGTTTCTACCATGTTCGACTTTGACACAATCAAACGCATGGATAGAATCGTACTAGTTCGGGTAGTGGAGATCAAGACCCTGGATCTAGTTTCCATCATCCAGACTACGAGGAGTTTTATTATTCATTACGTAGTAGACTATTCATAACAGATGGCTACATCCATACTGTGTCTACTATTGATGTAATATTAGAATAATTTCTATATCAGAACATTTTAGTTAGTTTTGATCTAAGTATGGGAATGCCTACCTCAGGGATGATATATATATATATATATATATATATATATATATATATATATATATATATATATATATATATTTGCATTGATGTTTTTACAGGTCTCAACTGGTGTGTCCACGAGCCGATCCTCAGAATGATAAAGCACTTCACTCTTCAAATTATCTCAGACTTTGCGCTTTAGGGGGCAATCTGTTACACATTATTTTTTCACCATTACATTTTACTGGCTATATGTGTTCATCAATACCTATATAATGCTCCCTTAGAGGTATAAAACCCTAAATTTCCTAAACCAAGTCTTGGATTTGGAGAAAATCTCATAAAAATCATAAAAACCCTAGTTTTGCACTTTTCCTAGCCATTACCTGTGGTACCGCACCTTTTGTAAAGAAACACTGTGGTATCTACCGCACATTTTGTGTATTAAAACAACAGACCCTCGTAAAAGGTAAAACGGAAGAAAAAATAAGTTCTAGAAGCCCAGCTGGTCGAATATACTCCCAACTGGAAGCTTCTAGAAGGTGTTATCTAGTTGAAGCTTCACTCCCTTCATTCATGAACCTTTATACCTTCATTAAAGGAGCCTATCCCTTGGTATTTTAATTTTAATCCATTTATGAGAGGAATTATCCCTTCCTTTTTGTAACTAAAACCACTTCCCTTCTGCTATAAATTGAAGCCATGGTTCAATCTCAAGGGTAGATACTGATATGTAACAAAGTTCCTTCTTTTTACTTCATACTACATTAGAGAAGAGAATTGCTGAAGAAACATACTCTTTTTGCTAGCCATTATCCATGCGAGAATGATTACACATTCGTATTTAGGCTGGTTCAAAGAGTGGAAGGGCTTGTCATACCAAAGGAAAACACTTGTTTCAGACCTCGGAAGGACCTGTACAACATCAAGGCCACGTGGTTGTAAGACTCCTTATTTTATTTAAAGATAATACAAATGGATCATGTTTTCTCAATAAGTTGTTTATGTTTTTAATTGAATGACTTATTTCTTAAAATCCTTGATCATTAAGATAGATTTATTATTTATGAATTAGTATATTGTGCAGGTTTCTTTTGATTCTCTTCCATGTCTTTGATTGCAGGTCTTAAGAGGTGACTTCTTTGGAGCGACAGAAAGAAGAATACAACTAGCATTAAATCACAGGTAGGTTCTTTCTTCATCATAGAAAATTCTAAATCATACATAATCTAAAGAAAGTATTTTACATTTGTCCTGTTTGTTTCTAGCTATCCTTGTGATACTAGGGAGATCCTTCTTGTCTACAAGAACAATTTATCCGCCTAACAGATATGTTTCTTTCATCATAGGTAAGAAACAGAAACTATCCATGGCCCATGCTCATTTTGGAAATGAGTGAAAAACACTTCTTCAAATTTTTCCTGATTTTTCTTGACCTGTAAAACATGCAATTGTGAATTTAGAGAGCTAATAAAATCAATTTTAAAATTTTCAATTAAATCATTGATTTCATCTCTTATATCTCATTTTCTTGTAGTAGATTTGGAAATGAAAGAAGAAAATTCTCTAGAATTCTTACCAGCCTTGGATATTCCTCTTGACTACCTTATGCATAAATCACAAATGTCATAATATGATAGCTGAAAAACATCACCTTTTCCTATCATATTTAAGAGTTCTAAAAATTTGCCTTTGATTCCTTTGAGTAGGAGTGTTTACAAGATCTCTTTTGTCAAATTCTTATGCTTTGATTTTTGAAGGTTTTATTGAAATCGCTCTACATAGTCCTCCAAGATTTCATCTTCCCCTTGTATAATACTGAAAATATCTTTACTGGCCTTGCAATATTCTTGTTACTTCTTCAAGAATACATTCTTCATGTTTTCCCATGTTTGAATGCAATTCCCACCAAGGCTCATGAACCATCGGAGAGCTGCTCCTTTTAGAGTAAGAGGAAACACTTTAAACCTTATATCATTAGTACAATAATCATATCCTCTGCAAATTACTTCAAACGCAAATTAAAATGTATCTGGATCTTCATTTGCCAATCAGCTCAAGTTGGTATCATAGCAAAAGTTTAACTCATTTTAGCCAAGGTTAGCTAGAAGAATTAGCTATTGGTTTTTGAATTTGTTCAAGGATAATTTAACAGTGAACTTGTAATTTTATGTGTGTTGAGAAGATCAAAATTGAGAACTAAATTCTCAAATCACAACAGAGAATCTTTGTATGCATTGCAAGTGTGATGGCAACTTCATTAAGAAATGTTTCTAATACATCTTCCTTAGCAAAACTCTTTGATAAAGAGATGTTTCAAAAGCTCTACATCATGATTGATATGATAGAAGGGAAGTATGAAGATAAGAGGGAGAGCATTAAACTTCAAGAGAAATTGATTTCCATGAAGGGCGAGAAGCAAAATCATCTTGAAAGGATGCATGTGATGGACTTAGCTCCATGTTGCCAAGGAATACTTAGCCAAGAATATGCTTGAGAAAGAGGTATGAAATTCAATTTTATCTTAAATTTCCTCTAAAAATGATTTTGTATGTGCGTTTTAAAGACACACTAGAGGAATTGGGTCCAAATTATTGATGAAGATGGGCTATAAAGGTAAAGGATTGGGCAAACATGCAAAAGGCATAGTTGAGACAATTGTTGTTGAGGAAAGGCCTAAGTATTTGGGCCTTGGTTATGGACAACATGATAGAGAAATCTCTAAAGCCAAGGAGACACATGAAGATGTCCCAATAAGGAATTTCATTTCATGTTCATTACCTCAAGCTTGTGAAGATTGTGTTCATCGGGAATGCAAAATTTTTACACCCACTTTGCAAGAAAGTGATCATAAGCATGTAGCTAATGAGAATGGAAAACAAGAGGATGTTGAAATCTCTAAATTCATGGAATGAATTGTTGGAATTCAGAAGAGAGCCACTACCTCATCAAATTCACCTCCTCAAGAAGGCCACAAAGGTGAATGTTCAAGGTATAAATTTGTGTTTCCAGTTGCTTTTGATTATGATAAACATGGAAAATTCTCACATAATATTTGGAGAAAAGTTGCATGTTCCTTTTTGGTTTGAATAACCATAATGTTTCAATATGTTGGAAGAATATAGCTATACACATGAAACTTTTAAAGCAAAGGTGGAAAAAAGACAAAGGTCCACTGGAAAAAATAAACCATGTTGAAAAGAAGATGCAATTTTTTGTACTCATTGCCATAAGCAAGGTCACCTTGTAGACAAGCGTTGGACTTTGTATCCAAAAAGTCATCCACGACATTTCTAGAACGTGGATAAAGAGAATGACAACAATGGAAAATAATATTCCATAATTGATGTGGGTCAAGATGATTCACGTGATGATTATGTGAAACTGAAAGAAGCACCATTGAAATGGTTTGGTAAGAGATGGTTAGATTTCTTATCCAGTTAAGGCTTTGCATGTCTTTTGATGATTGATGCATTCTTTGTCTATTGAATGTAGGTTGAATGTTTACACGAAGAAGGTGATTGAAAGTGGAGTTATTTTGACACACTTTATTGTATAAAAATTTGTTCATTTCAGCTTTGAGTATATGTACATATGAATGGGGTTCTTGTACTTATGATTTTACTTGTGAGAGAGATGAAGAGTTTTATACATGCATGACAGTTTGTCTATATGAACAGTGCAATTTTGATGGTTTCATTGCACTTGAACATGCATGAGTGTTGACATGTGTTGGTCAATTGTGTGTTGCATGCATGTCATATTAACTTGGAAGTTGATTTTGTCTCCAAAGATGAAAAGGAGATGTTGACGAAGTGTTCCATGAAATGTGAAATTAATTTTGTTTTGGGAAAAGAATCATCAAGTTGTTACACAAGATTATGCTTAAATTGAGAGTTCGTCATTTGAAGAGGCATGTTTTTGTCGACTTGTGTTTGGTCGATAAGTTTTGACACCAAGATGTGAGAGTACAAGGCGATGTTCACATGATGTGAAATTTTTTTCTTTGAAGGAGAAACATGATATGTCATCAATTTATGTTTCTTGCATGATTTGTTTTTTAAGATACAAACAACCGCCATCAATATAAATATGGTGTGTTTGTGACAAGATGTCAAAAACATTTGAAGCCATTGTAGACCATTTTATGTGTTGACGCCAAGAAGAGAAGGAGATGGTGAATGCATTCTTCCTGATGTAGAATTTGGAACCATGGAGGTAAAATAATGGTCATTTTTTTTTTTTTATTACTGATGTTGGAACTCGTTGTTGTAATTCACTCAAATGGGCTTAATTTGGAAAAGGGGTTTCCAAGGAGAAGCTTACATCGAATTTGTTATCACAAAATTGTACTTGATTGGCTGCTAATCAGAAAAATTCATGTAACTGTTCCAAACCAACTTGTGATTGAAGCTTAGCCTCTTTAGTCTGAGAGAGCTCTCTCAAAAAGGGTTAATGATATTTGATTATGATGAAACTAGATGGCTAACTCTACTTGGAAAATAACTTGCTTGTGATGTGTGTAGGTTGAAAAGAGTATAAGTCTGCAAATCATTGGGCTTATGGGATCAAAAAAATTATTAATTCAGTGGTAAGTTCAATTGACATGGAATTTGAGGTAGGTAAGAGTTTTTAGCAGAGGTAAATCACACATGAAACATGAATAACACAACCAATTCATCAATAAAGGAATTCAGAGCATACACCTATGAATTATGAGTATTAAAGATCAAAACCACTACAAATGGTACACATATAAAGTAGAGATCAAGTAATCACTAAAAAATCCATGAGAATATCAGGTTGGTCAAGTAAAAGTCCTCTGTATTACTAAAAATAGTCAAATTACATAAATCTGCAGTATTGCCAAAAAATCTCCAACCCTTTACAAATTCGAATATCTGCCCTTTAATAGACTTCTTACATGACAGATGATCTACCTCCTAGCTAGATTCATCAAAAATTTTCTAATGACACCTTGCATAACAAGAAAACATCTACTTTAATGAGAAAATGACAGCTATTCTATTAAACAGTCCTTTTCCTAATAGGACTCAAACAGCTAGTTATTACATCAACTATTCTGAAAACTAATGATTCACATGTTTGAATGAGCTATTATGGAGCTCATCACTACTTGACATCTTCATTACCCTCCTCCAAATCTACAAGCAAGCCCTATTTATTAGGAAAACTGGTTCTTATCTTCAACGAATGGTTTGGCTGATGAGTTATCTTCATCTCATGGTCTTCAAGTCTTGGATGACTGTTGGAAAAGTCCCTTGAACTTTTGAATGTATCCACCTATAAAAAACTGCCCAAAAACCTGATCATAAACCTTCAAAACAACACGCTATGAAAGTATGACAGTTTCATAGCGTACTTTCGTAGCATACAAAAATGACCTTTTCCATCAACTTCTTTTATTCTTTCCTTCTGCATTGTGTTCATTATTCCTTGAAACATCTTCCATATAATTTCCTCCCCTTAAAACTTACCAAAAGTGGTTTTTCAAGAAAAAAAAAATCTACAGGTGGTTTCATAGTGTTTTCCTCACTTCAAGAATAGGAAATGCTACGAAACTGCTGAAAACTGTGTAAATTCCAAATTTTTACCTAGCTTCAAAATATGTCTTCTAGTTGTAAGAAATTTGTTTCCAAAATTAAATTGACCTTTCAAAACATAAACCAGATCAAACTATGAGTATTGAGGTGTTTCTTCCTCATTGATGATGAGTTGAGCTATTGGCTCCTCAACTACTGTCATTTTAGGCCTTTCTTCTCCAGCTCCTCATGGATTAGTTCTAGTTGTTCTTGGAGGTCTTTAACCTAATCCTTCAGCTTTCTGTTGGTAGATTTAAAAAGCAATTTCATTCTTCTGACATGTTTCACCTCTTTCCTCAATGGCATAGTCCATTTCATCAATTTTTGTGTGTTGTCTAGGGTCTTTGATATAGTATCAACCTACTCTTCCCAAACCTCTTACATATTTACAAACTGAACCTTTTGGACATCGTGTTTCCTTACCTCCTTATTCATAACTGCAATTTCATGGTTGGATAGCCTTAGCTGTTCTTCAAGGAGTTCAAACTCTATTTTTTGAATTAATTTCTCCTTTCCCTTCTTTGGCTTGCTAACTTGATATTTTTTTGCAGGTGATGAAAAATCACTAATGTCTTGAGGTGATTGAACTGTGTGAGTGGATGGATGAACCTCTTTACTACTTTCCAATAGTTTTCTAGCATGTCTTTTCATGGGCTTCCTAGCTTGGAACATAAAACATGCATCCTCACCTTCAAACTCTAGCTTCTTTGCAGATCTAGCTTTCTTTAGTTTTTGTCCACCTTCATCTATATCCTCAACCTGGACTATAGGAGTTTCTTCAATATTAATGGGATGTAGTATGTCTTCTAAATTTCCTTTATCTATTTTTTTGTCTTCTAAAGCCACTTTTTAAATCCTTGTAATCCTTTTGCTTCCTTGTTTACTCATATCTTTCTCTTGTTTTGCAAATTTTCTCATTGTTGACTTTTGTTTTTAAGGTGAAATAGTGGGTGTATCAAATCTCTGCAACTTCTCTGTTTCCATCATGACTGGTTCACTTTGCTCTGCCACTAAAGGTGATGGCATACCCCTAGGTTTAGGAGTTATTATAGGGGTAAGGGTATCCATTTCAAAACCACTAAAAAACAGGAAAGAAGACTAGTCTCTGCCTAGTCTTTGTATCTCCCCTAAAACCAGCAATTTTATTAAACCATGATAAAACAATGAGGTTTCACTTCCTTCAAATTTTTCTTGAACTTTATCTATTGTTTTTGCTAAACTTTTGTGTAAGTAAAAAGGCAGATCAAGATATATCTTACCAGAAAAGTGTAGGAGAAGCTTGAAATGGTAGAATAGACTTTATGGTATCTCCCTTCACAAGTGAAATATTTCTGGATGATAAGCAGCAAATTTGAGAAATTATCCTTCATGCAGCTCCTTGGAATGGAATTTGTAAGGTCCATTTCACTGTTTTCTAGCTTGATAAACTCTTTTCACTCCTCCATGTTGAATTTGAAAGCTTTGAATCATTTTTCTTGTCCTCTTGGAATGCCTGTTGCTGCTGCAATGATGTTTAGTGCAATAGTGAGATTCAACATTCCCACTTTTGTAGTTGTTGCACTGAATTTTAGGGAAAATTATTTGGAAACATGTACATTGCATCCTTGTAGTCTTTCACAAAACTGTAAACATCATTTCCTTCTAAGACTTCTACAGCTATTAGGTCTTCATTTATTAGGTTCATATCTGATGGCTCATATTTGAGACATTGGCCACCTTTATTTGTCTTTCTTTTTTCCATCATAGTTTCTTTAGTGTCTTCTCTACCTCTCTTGATAATTATTTTCCTCACTTGATAATCCTCTGCCTCGCTTGATCACTAATATCTCCAAACCTTTGAAAATACCAGCCACAACTTTGGCTCAATGAAATAGCTCTCCAGAGCTTAATAACATGCAAAGAAGAAATGGAGAATGAGAAATGACTTAATTTGGAAATATTTTTGAAGTTTGATGACCACTCATAACATAATTATGACTCATACATGCTTAAAATGGTGATGATTACTTCAACCCTGACTATGTACCTTGATATTTACTATAACTGACTCAAATGGCATCTAAATATACTTTTAAAATCATTTTCTGACACCTAACAGCTAATTTGACATGAAATATAGGAAACCTCACTTTCGTAGCATTCCTAAAGTATTTTGGGGCATTTTCGCTGCGAAAGTATCAGCAATTTCGTAGCAAAAATTCAAATTTCTCCATGTATTTGGCTACGAAATTGTGGTTTCTTGGCTAAAACGACGATTTCGGTGCTAAAGCCTTGGAAAATGAAAAATTTCAGAAAATTATGATTGATGTGACATGAGGGGATTTGAAAGACGGTGGGATTAGACCTTAGGGTAAGCTAAATAAAAAAAAATTAAAAATTTTCCTTGACCAAGTAATGAAAAATGAATCCTATAACCCTACCTTTGACACATGAACCTCAAATGATGTTTCATTTTTTCTAAGTGACAACCGTGGCTCCACTTGGGATGGTGTGCCCCTGTGGTACACCAAAGAACCTGTAGTTCCAGTGCTATTATCCATCTTCTTGAAAACAAAAAACTTTGAAATTTGCCAAGATTTTTTTGAAACTCTGATGGCCTTCACCTCGGGCTCAAGCTTGATGATCAGCTTTTCATTATTAGAAGAAAAACATATAGAATGGAATATATACAATGGAATTAATGGTCAGTATAATTTAAGAGGAATAGTGCTTCAAAAACCTGCAATTGACAAGCCCTCCAGCACATGGTTGTCCATCCATCTCCTGCAAAATGTAAGTGTTGTTCCCATGAAATGAAGCTACTTTGAATGGACCTTTCCAAATGTTCTCAAACTTACCATGTTTCCCCTTCTCTTCAATCCTGGCCTCCCATCTCAAAACCACATCTTGGATTTGAATTTTTTCTTCCTTGACCTTCTTTTCAAATGTCTTCTTGATTCTATTTTTAGATTGTTGATTAATATTCTAAAATTCCTCCCTTTTCTCCTGCAAATATATCAACTGAATAATCCTCCTCTGAATTGCATTTGGCTCCTCCTCCAATCCTTGAAGCAACTTCATGACAGGCACTCCTAAGGATGTAGGAAAGATGGCTTCGGCTCCATATACCAGCTCATAAGGTTAAGTTCAATTTACCTCTTTGTTCACACTCTATCAGCCCACAGAGCATACTTTAGCTTCAAATGCTATGACTTCTTATTTTCCTGCAACACCTTCTTAATAATCCTCACAATGCTCTTGTTAGAAGATTCAGCAAGACCATTACCTTGTGGATAATATGCAGTAGAATGCCCAAGTGAAATGTGATATTGATGACAAAAACTAATCAGCTTCTTGGATTTTAATTCATGTGCATTATTAGTGATGATCTTCATAGGGCAGCCAAACCTATACAATAAATTATTTTCCAAAAAAGAAATGATAACAGAATCATTTGCTTGCCTAGTAGGGATTTCTTCATTCCACTTGGTGAAATAATCAGTTGCTGTAAGAATCTAGCGATGTTGACCTGAAGATGATGGATGAATCTCACCAATAAAATCTAGCCCCACTACTGAAATGGCACCTCAACATAGATAGGCATCAAGGGTAAAGGTACAAGCTTCTTCTTACCATCAAAAATTTGACATTCATGGCAAAGAGCAATATTTTTGTATACATATTTAAACATTGTAGGCCAACAATACCCTGCTCCAACAATCTTTTTTTTGTAGCCTTCCAATAATGATGACCTCCACAATCTCCTTTTTGAAACCCCTCAATCACTTTTTCAACCTCCTCTTCCAACAAACAATTCAACAAAATTCCATCAATATCCTTCCAATACATATTTTTATCAATGATGCAGTACCTCGAAGACTTTAACTTCACAAATCTTTCCTTTGACATTGTAAACTTAGCAGGTGCTCTATGATGATGTAAGACAAAAGCAATTTCTTTGTACCAATATGAAATGATGTACTTTTCCTCAATGGGAATTAGCTCTTCATCTTCATCTGAAATTTCTGATATTTCTGAAATTGAATTCATGTCAAGATAGTCAAAGTTTGACTGTGCCATCAGCTTTGCTAGGCCTTGACCTTTGGCCAATTTTTTTGGCTTGATCTCTATATCATATTATAGCAAGTTAGCAATACATTTCCCTCTCTTACCATTAGGATTAGATTAAGTTAGAATGTCTTTCACAACAACATTAGGAACAAAAGCTATAACATGAGAATGCAGAATGTAAATTCTGAAATATTTGATGACCTTGACCAAGGCATAAGCTTAATTCTCTAAGATGTTTTACTTTAGCTCTGAATTAGCTAATTTCCTACTAAAAAATGAAATGCGTTGCTCAGTACCTTGTTGTCCTTTCTGCAACAAAACTACAACAATTGTATTTTTTGATACAAATGCAAAAACCATAAATTATTTTGAAACTTCTGGGCTGATCAACACTGGTGCTTGAGTGAATGCTTTCTTAATCTCCTCAAATGAGTGATTTTCTTCTGCTGTCCACTTGATGTCAGCTCCTTTATTCAGCATCTTTGTTATGTCTTTTACAATCTCAGCAAAATCAGGAATAAACCTCCCCAAGAAATTTATCTTTCCAAGGAAAGACTGAAATTCCTTTCTACTTCTAGGCAGATCCACTTTCTGAATTGCATTGACCTTACTTGGATCAATCTTAATCCCATCTTTAGAAATAATATTCCCAAGTAACTTCATTGAAGTTAGAGAAAAAATTATTTTAGTGGGATTGAGAGAAATACCAAACCTTCTACGCTTTAGCAGAATCTTTTCTAGGTGCTTGAAGTGATCTTCTTCTCTCCTTGAGAAAAATGTTATGTCATCCAGATAGACAACCACCATCTTGTCCCTCTCCTTAGCAAAGGCAATGTCCATTTCTCTTTGAAAGGTAGTTCCTACATTCATCAGACCAAAGGGCATTTTGGAAGACATGAATGTGCCCCATGGTGTTGTAAAGGTTGTTTTCTCCTGATATTCTGGATGCACAAGTATCTGATTGTACCCTGAAAAACCATCAAGCATAGACATCCTTTGGGAACCAAAAATGTTCTACAAAATTTGGTCCATCTTTGGGAGAGGTTAGTTGTCCTTCAGAGAGGATTTTTTCAAGTTTCTGAAGTCAATCCATATTCTAATTTCTCCACTCTTTTTTCTAACTGGAACCAAGTTTGCAAGCCACTTTGAGAATCTTATTGGAACAATGATTTTAGCATCAAAGAGTTTCTTAAATTCATTCTCAATCAAGGGCATGAGAATTGGATTAATTCTTGTCAGCTTCTACTTGAAATTCTTTTCATTTTCTTTTATGGGAATGGTATGTTGAATGATAGTGGGATCATACTTCTTCAAATCAGCATAACTCCAAGCAAAAACATCTATGAACTTGTTAGCCACCTATGAAATTTTTGGCAAGAAAACAGGTGGCTAAATTGTTTATGAGCCTTCAAGAGATACATTTCCCATGAAAATATCTCATCCTTGAAGCCTCTATGTGTCCACTGCCTTTTTAAAGATCCTAACTGTTGTATCCATCCAAAAATTCTCACTGATTGCAAAAAATTGTGCTCCAAAAGGCCTACATTTTCCCGTTGTATCCCTGCAGAATGCCCCATTTTAACCCTTTTTTTCCCCCTTGTCAAAATTCCCCTCTTACCCTCCAAATCCTCCCAAAATCCCCTATAAATCCTACACATACCCCTTGTTTGACCTATTTTCCCCTTTTTCCCTCTATCATTACCTTTTTTTGGCCTCGAATTGCATTGAAAAAGGTTGAAAACCCCACATTTGGACATGTATGGGTCTTAGCCCCCTTCAGGCCAGCCCCCTTAATTTTTCCCCCCACGTGACCCGGTTTCTAGAACCTAGCGCTAGCCCGAAGAGCGCTCATCGCAAATGTGTATCGGGGGCAAGGTCTGCCATCGATCTACACAGATCCGACGGTCTTCACAATACCATCATGCTCATGGTCCCCACCCCTTTTCACTGCCCAATCTCATCACAACCGTCAGTTTAACTCGATGAATCAACAGTCCATATTCATCCGCCCTGGTGGTCCCCGCGCCAAACACTGTACAGAAACCGGCGGCATCTATCGCACCGCCTTTGGGAGGTGGGCGGTATTTTTCATTTCGAAGTGATTCCACTCATCGCATGACGCGTGGCTCCACACACTATTCATAAACCACCCTCCATCATGCATTAACATTCGTCCACAGATCTGGCGCAATATTTTTGTACACCGTCCGATCTGGGGCGGGCCATCCAACAGTAGTCGCACCACGAAGTTGTGCGGGAGTTAACCCAAGACGAACGCGACCCCTGGCCCACTTTCCATCACCCCCCAATGCATGCTCAGTCGTCGATCTCCTCCTGAGATCAGATGATCCAGATTTAATGCATGTCTCGCCTTTGACCAGGTTCTGCCATGTCACCATTCCACGTGTTTTGTCGCATTTTCTTCCGTCCTCCTTATATTTCATTCAAAGGTCAAAGTCCAATGTTTTTATTTAAAATTTTACCGCAGTTTACCAACTTTCACCAGGCCATCCTCCATTGTTTCCCTACGTTTTCATCATCACCCTGCACTGTTCCATCAATTTACCAGACCGCGCGACCATGCTCATCATCCTCGTTGCATCCGACCTCCCTGTGCATGTTTTCTTAATGTGTTTTCATGTTTTACAAAGTCACTGGCATGCAGAAAATCACCATGATTCACAATCATAGTTACAGTGGCAAAGAAACACAGAGAATTTCATGTGCAGTGATCGAAAATATGAAAAGGGCTTGGGAAAGTGTTATGGCATGACTTTCATTAAAGGAACAGGGCTAGACTTTTTCAAACTTCTCCAGAGTCATTAAAGCATAGATTTCGCAGTCAGAGACAAACATGGAAGAAACAAAGATTAAACAGAGTGTTAAGGGCCTGTAATTGTATATTTTGAGCCTTAATCCGATAATTTAAAGGCAGAGTACCAGATCAAAGACATCATGGATCACACAGAAGGCCCAACGCGCAAGAAACAATACTATCATGGTTTCACATCAGCAGATTTTTCTTTCCATAAAGGACGAAGTGCCCATACTATCTCCATTATATATCGTGTTCTTGAGGAAATTCCAGCCCTGAAAATAGTCCTATGCTATCAGAAGCCTTTGTTACATGGTATGGCAGACCCTAGCATCACTATTCTAGCTTTTTGTTTAATTTACCAGAGTACTGCAGCCAAAGTACATCAGAGGCATACCGGAGTAAATGGAAGCCTGGAGAAGACCACTCTTTCACCCAAAGAGTGCCATAGATAAATGCACAGAATTTAAATAGAATGGGCTTCGGCCCTCTTTCTTTTCTGAGTTTTAATGCTTCATTTAGTTTTTCACCTACCTCCTCTGCTCTCTTTAGCTATAAAATTCATGAAGGAACTCATTGTAAAGGTTATTAATCGGATATCTAAGAATTGCTAGTTGTTTCCTTTGAGACACAGTCTCTGTGTAAAGTTGTAAGATAAGCTGAGGAAGATGTTTTCAGTCTACGTATTCAAGCTATTGGCAATGTTGTACATGACTGGTGTTGCTCTTAATATGACAAGCACATTTCTTTGGATCCTGATTTAAAGCAGCAGGTGATGTTTTCTATCTCTGTGTTTTATTTCATTTCATTACATTTCATCTGGCACGCATCAGAACTTTGGCATAGGATTTACCCTTGTTAGGTACCCAATGTCTCTGATCTCCCTGCCTTTAATGCTTTTCTGCTGTACGTGTATCTTGGGATTGATTTCAATTGGTTTAACTAGTGTAGTGGTCAGATATATCACTAGCTGATGTATGAATTAATGAGGTCAGTGTTTCAAATGTTCTTGTTAAGGTTTAATTGAATGAATTGGGAACACTGGGAGGTCTAGAATTTGGTTTCTATCTCACTAGGATCCTTTTCTATTGGTTAAACTCTGATAATTTCCCTTAAGCTGGAGGCCGAAGCATTGAGAGTTAAAAGTCTCTCTCTGATCTCAGGTTTTCAACTTTATGTTCCAAATATTTATTTTTTCTCATCTGAAGAGTTTACATTCAGGTTTTGGATCACAGGCTGTTCAATGTTACGTCCTGTCCCTGGATCTGATTTCTAAAAGGTCACCTTGGAGGTTTCCTTGCCTTTCACTTTCTTTCTACCTTTCATGCCACACTATCATCTTTAAGATCCAAATGCTTTAGATGACTATCCCAATTGAAAGCCTACATATTGAATAGCAAGTAAACCCTTTCCTGACTCCATTTTCCCAATGGTCTTGAATGTTCCCTGAAATATCTCTCCTTTGCCTAAAATCCTCTTTGCTCAACCTTGTCTCATTTTAAACCCTTCTTTCCTGATTCCTAACAACCAAACAAAAGTCAAACAAACAAACCATGTGCCCATAACTAGCCTAATATCTTAACTTTGAGCTTCAAAGACAAAAACCTTTGCTCATATAGAGAGATCCCTCTCTGGACCCAAGAGGGCTAGATCCTGAGGTCTGAAAGTGGTTCTGATGTTGTCTCATCTTTTGGTCTTGCCAAATTGCCAAAACATGGGAACCCCAATAGAACCTTTTCATCATCTCAATATATTTCTGTCTCATATCAACTGAAAGAAACTTTTAAATATTAATCATTTTTGGCATAGCTACTGTACCAAGGTTATAACTCTCTACCTCCTCATCATCACTTTGTATCCTAGGAGACTTGAACACATCATTCTGATCAAAAATATTCTCAAGGGGTATGAGACCTTTGGGTATAGAGTTATTCTTCAGATGTAACACTTCAAAATTTCCCTTTGATTCAGCAAGCATGTTTTGATGATCTACTTGTGTACTTTCAAACTCTTCTTTTAGCTCTATAAAATATTTGACTTGTTGATCATCCTCAAAAACTTGCCAATGGATAAGGTTATCTGGGATAGCAGGTCTATGGCAAAATTCAACCTAATATATTTCAGTGGAATGAATAGGAATGATAAATAGACTTGCAGAGACGGCTAGGGATTCAACTACTAAGTTTTGGTCCCTAATCTTCACAATAAATTAATGTTCTTCGAAATTCTCCAACATGTCCATGACCAAATTTATGTATGACCTCATTCTCACATCCTTAGTTTGATACACACCATAAACTTGCTTAATTACTAATTCAGAATCTCCACAAACAGAAATATTTTGGGCACCCATTCTTTTCAAAATTTATAAGCCTAAAATTAAAGACTCATACTCAGCCATGTTATTTGTGCAATCAAAATTTAGTTTGTAATAAAAGAACTTAATTTCATCTTCTAGATTTGTGATCCAACTTCTTGCTCCTGCCCCCTCTCTTCCTATTGATCCATCAAAGTGTAACAACCACCAACCTTCTGCCTTCTCCTCACTAATTTGCTGATTTGTTGTCTACTGATTTTCTGTCTGCTGAATTACAGTTTGTTGATTTTTTTCCTTCTTTTCATCCCCTGCTTCATCATTCAACTCATTGAAAATAATAGCATATCCGAGTTCAGTATCAACAGCATATATTGGAAATTTTTGAGGTTTATCTTTACTAATTACCACATAATCCATCCTTTTTTCTCTATAAAGTCTCCTTTTCTCACCAAAAACAGGAATGGTGGCATAAGTTGGGTTCATCTACATTGTACCTTTGATTTTTTTTTCCCATGACCTTGATAATAACATGCCAAACTTAAGTGTAATGTCTGCTACCACAATATCCATGACCACTGTCTTAGCAGGGACTTGTATAAGACCAACAACAACATCTTTTATTAAACCAATGCACTGAACTCTTTTTGAATCAAAGGAAAACAAATCCTTATATGGTCTAGTAATTTCCAATCCCATCCTCTCCATGATTACTTTTGGAATAATATTGTGAGAGGCTCCTGAATCCAACATGGCATTATGCAATGTCATGTCATGAAGGCTAAGGCTAACATAAAAAGGAGGCACTTCCTCATTCTGCTCATCCTATAATCTTACACCCAAGTATATGGTTGGATGATATTCTTGAACATTTAGGATATCAGCAGCCCCTAATTGGGAATTTAGCATTTTCAAAATCTTACATATATATTCATTTACCTTAATAATTTCTCCAAAAGGTTCTGGGATTTTGATCTTAGATATTTCACTCTCCAAACTGAAAATAGAAGCAGATTTTTCAATATTTTTAGCAGGAGGAGGAGGTGGTGTATCTTTCCTAACTTCAGCAGCCTTTGGGGCATCTTTCTTGGGTTGTGTTTTTTTTGCAGTAATTGGCACATTTTTTTTTCTGAAGTTGTATAGTTTTTGCATCTCAAATATTGCATGTTGTTACCCTTTAAGATAATCAGATGGTTCCTCACCCTTGTTTACATCATGATCTGACTCATCATGTTCCTCCTTAGTTAAAAGCAACCCTGACATGTTTTCATCTAAGAAATGAATTAAGTCTTATTCTATTTCAGGCTGATCTTCTTCATCAACTAAGTTCTGCTGAAAATGAGGCCTTACTTGAGGTTTAGGTGGCCGATTTCTATTTTCCCTTGGCCTTTGTTGGTTTTGAGGTCTTCCAAACTGAGGATTTCTAAATTGAGGTTCATGTTGTGCAGAAGGAGCAGAGGCATTCCCAAGGGAAAGCCTATCCATAATTTTTTCCATTATCTTCATC
The DNA here is from genome assembly GCA_034641835.2 of Pinus albicaulis. Taxonomy (NCBI): domain Eukaryota; kingdom Viridiplantae; phylum Streptophyta; class Pinopsida; order Pinales; family Pinaceae; genus Pinus; species Pinus albicaulis. The sequence goes on from CM076583.1 coordinate 49,108,027, forward strand.
ATATAATCAAATTTGTCATCTGAGGTAGAAGGCTTATCTTCTTCTTTCAACTTAGTCTTTCCCATATTGGAATTTTTTGTTGTTATCATATTGACCTCCACCTTCACTGCATCATTTTTTATTTCATAAAGTGAAGAGGATTCTCTTTATCTTAGTATGATATAAAATTCATAATCAAAAGCTTCAACATATCTTAGCTAAGCTTCTCGAGGTGGAGGCCTTAAATGGGCAGGGATAGAGTCATACACTTTGTTTGAAAAGTTTTGAATAGTTTCATCAATAGCTCTCTTCAAACGAGTATGCTCAATGAGGTCTTGTACAATGTTGGTACTATTTCCCCACTTCCTCAAAAATATATCTTCAAATTCAATCTTGTTAGGTAACTGTAATTTGGCAGATTGGAAATGACCAAATAGACAAGGGTAACATCAAATCAATATTTGGAGTCCTAGGGCCTAGCATTAGGGGAATTTTGAGGTCTAAAATGGGCCTCTGAAGAAAAATGTACAACCAAAATAGACTTTATAAGAACCAATAGGATTCAAGATGACGATGTCAACAATGGGGGATGATTCGCCATTTTTTAAGTAAAAGGGTACAAAGACTAAAAAATAATAAAATAATAAAACTACTTTTTCAACTCGTATTTGCAACTTATCTCCCAACGTTTTTACTCAAATTTCGAGTGGGAGTACTCATTAGATGAAAAATTTAATTCCTCATCCAATGAGTACCCATGTTGGATACTTTCGATGGACCCTACTACACGAAAAATGAGAAATACATGAAAAAATGTGATTGCAATCATGTTTTTCATGTATTTCTAATTTTTCATGTATAAGGATCCATCGAAAGTATGCAACATGGGTACTCCTTGAATGAGGAATTAAATTTTGCATCCAACGAGTACTCCAACTCGAAATTTGAGTAAAAAATTTGGGAGATAAGTTGAAAATACGAGTTGAGAAAGTATTTTTTTCTTTTTTCCCTCTAAAATTTGATGATTTAATCAAATCTTATTTTATTATTTCCACTATTATTTTTTAATTTTCTTAGAAGTCCCATTTTAGACCTTAAAATTCCCCTATTGCCTTCTTGGACTCATAGAGGGCTCTCTCTATAATTGATAAAATACATGACTTGTTTGTTTTAGGATGCTGATTTTAGGTTAGTTAAATTGATAGGGTTTGTTTGTTTTGTTCTGTTTAGTTGGGTGGGTTGTCAAGTAGAACAGATAGAGTAAGAGAGATTCAAACCATTTGGCTATGGGGTCTATGAAACGCTTGAAAAGAACAATAATGAATCAAGGGTGTTTCATAGGGCAAGTTAACAAAGCCAAATGGACCTCAGTAGCTTATGTGAGTGAAATGAACATTAAATTGTGAACATAGTAGGTTTAAAGGGAAATTAAGAATCCTTTAACATATACTAAAACAAGAAGTGCCTTCAAGAATAATATGCTTCAAGATAGAATCGAAGGAAAAGGTGCACCATAAAATTCTTTGACCTAGCTTTATCAAGTAAACTTTAAAACAACAATCCAGCAAACCCTTGAGAGCAAGGAACTCAAAAATTCTCTAGTTATTCACTTTCAGAGAAAGAAAACATGTAAGATAACACATCAGTAATGATTAAATACCAGCGAACTACTAAATTACTTAATAAAACTATAAAATACCTTCAAAGTGACTATTCGAGATTGAATAAAGGATAGGGAAAACCATAAAATTCTCCAGCCAAACCCTAATTAGTAAACTTCAAATAAAAGGCCTTAAAAACAATGTTTTAAGCTATACCAAAGGACAGGGCATACCATAAACTTATTTGGCTTGAATACATTAAATAATTTTCAAGGCAAACAAGTTGAGTGGGACTAGAGAGAAATGAATAATTATTGAATCAGACCTAGCAAAGGAAAACATCTAAGAAATAGAAGGAAAACAGTCTTAAGGTGCCTCTAACAGCATATCTTAACCTAAATTTTCTGCTCTATTGCATGAGAAAAGAAGAAAAAATATGAAAATAGCAGGAAACAACTACTAAATTAGAACAAAATCACCATTAACCATGTTCATGAATCCTATGAATATGCTTGCTCTATTGATGTTGAATCCAAGACAAACACAATGCTCCAAAACCAATTTCTTCACAACTTCAACTCTATGTGTATTGAACTCAACAATCAACCCACAACATTATGAGGCCTTACATGCATTATTTAACTTCCCAATGATGAATTAAACCCTAATTATGGTTTTAGAAGTCATTAATTACATAATAAGTGCACTTGACCATTGAGACCATGCAAGGCCCAAGGCACAAATATCCCAAACTCATTCATGACAAAAATAACTTCTAACATAACTCCTCAGCTAATTTTAGAGATATTTGTCTTTTAAGCCTTCAAAATATCTTTTTCAATAACTTCTTCTATCTTTTTTTTACTTTCAGGCAAGGGCACGGCACCAAGGTACAAGAGCGCAACACCAGGCCAAGGGCGCAGCGCCAAAACTGGAAACATTTCTTTTTTGCATTTGAGTTTTGGAGGCCTTCCCGGTGTCCAAATCAACTCCATGATGGCTCATTGGAAATATTGTCTTGTATAGTGTCCATATATGCCTTTATTTTCCATATTGGTGCCCATTTTCCTACTCAAAAATCCATTCTCCCAATATTGCTCAGGGCACAGCGCCAATGCTAAAAAGGCGGCAGAAAGGTGTTTTTTAGGTGGTTTTTGGCCCTTTTGAGGGACCAGTTTTGCTCCAAATGACTTGAATTTTTCTGTGGATGATGTACTTGTAATTAGGATCATGAATATGCAATCAATTAATCATTTTTTTTCCCCAAAAAATATCGTAGCGATAGTGGCGTTGTGCGTTTGGCCCTTTTTTCTGCTAGCCAAACAGTCAAAAATCAAAACCTTGCACCAAGTGCAAAAATTTGGATTTTACCTTGTCTGGCATGGTTGGGATGCATGGAGGGATACATCAGCAATTATTTAAAGCTTTTCCTTCTCCTTTTCCTCATTTTTTTTCTTGAATATTTGCAAGGGTTCTTTTGAGCTTTGCCCTTGCAATTATGTTCCTCAAGGCATAATGTCTTGCCATCTTCTTCTACAAGTAAATGTCAATTTTTTCCTTCTCAAGTTGATCCTCTACATGTAAATTGGCTCTCTCTAGCCAATATTCTCTGTCATAGCTGATCTCCATGGCAAGCAAATCACTTGGAGTGAGCTGCTCTGCCAACTGTGTGTTGGGTTTGTGTTATATTCTTTCCACGACTAGTCACGCATGGGGGGGTAAAAGAGGGCGTGATAGCCCCCCCTGTACGTTGTGTTGGGTGTAACGTATGGGGGGGTCATAGGGGGGGCAGTAGCCCTCCTTGTCGAGGTCCAGGGCAGCACCCTAGAAAAAAAATTTGGTCCTTATTTTCCGGTGGGCGAACTCGCCCATGGTTTTGTGCATGGGTTTGCACATGGTTTTGGGGCATGATGGTTTTTAGCCCCTGGTATTTTGTAGATCTGGTCAAGAGAACTATGGTTATGTTCTAATCTATTTTTAATGGATTGGGGTTTATGTATGCTTTGGCATGTATATATATTTGTTGTAGCACTAAAAATAATATAATAAAAAATCAAGCTAGTTGTCCCAATTTGGGATCTAGGGGAAAACCTCTATGTATATCTGTTTTATGTTTTATGCTCTCGCTATTGTTTCTTTTCTGTTTCAAATATTCATTCATAGATCATTTTTGTACAGGGTTAAAACCTACATGAGGATCTGCTGGTGGATAAGGACCAGTGGATCACAATAGATCCGAGTACAAAACCAACGGCAATGTCAGATGAAGACTGGAAGAAACTGGATCAGAAGGCAAAGAGCACAATACGGTTGTGTGTCTCAGATTCAGTATTGTTGAATGTATCTGGGGAAGCTACGGCAAAGACCTTGTGGGAAAAACTTGGGACTTTGTACCAATCTATGTCTCTGGTGAATAAATTGTTCCTGCAGAAAAATTTGTATAACCTGAGAATGAGGGATGGAGACTCGGTGACAGAGCATCTGAACGCCTTCAATATTGTGGTAATTCAATTTTCATATGTTGATATTAAAATCTCAAATGAAGGTAAGTGCGTCAGTTTGTTGTGTTCTCTACCAAATTCGTGAGACATTCTGGTTATTGCAATAGGTAGAAATACAACTACCTTGAATTTTGATGACATTTGTCTCAGCCTTGCTGTCGGAGGAAATAAGACGAAGAAATATGGAGGGTCAGAATGGAGATGCCTTATATATATGAGGAAGGTCCTAGAACAGAAACAAGAATAAGCTGTCGAGTGGGATATCTAAATATAGAGGGAGATCTAAATCTCCTGGAAAGTTTGTAAAGGTGTGCTAGAAATGCGGAATGGAAGGGCACTACAAAAAGGACTGCAGATCTAAAGCTCCTGAGAAAGGAAAGGGATCTGATGATGCTCCTTCTAAAGAGGCAAAAACCACCTCGGATGAAGGTGGGGATGTGTATTTGGCTTCTTCTTCAAATACACATGTAGATCATGAGTCATGTTTTATTGACTCGGGTGCATCCTTTCACTTCACTCCCCATAGGGAGTGGTTCTACGAGTATGAGAAATATGATGGCGGTGATGTCTTCTTAGGTGATGATAAGAAGGCCAAAATCATCGGACATTGAAAGTTCAAGTTGAAGCTGCAAGTTGGAAGGATTAGAACACTTCTTGGTGTTCTGCACATTCCTGCATTGGCCAGAAATATGATTTCTGTAAGCAATATGGATAATGCATGTGTAAAAATAGTGTTCGAGAAAGATACTTGTAAGATGGCTCAAAAGAACTAGTATTAATGCGAGGAGTTCGCATTGGAACTCTGTACAAGCTTCACGGAAGCACTGTTATTGATGGGTGCAACAGTCTTGTGGTTCCCAAAAGTGGAGCAGAAAGCCTAGCAGTCTCTGGAGAAAAGACCTTGCTATGGAATCAAAGGCTTCGACATATTGGAGAGAAGGGCCTTCGGATACTGCATGGAAATGGTATGGTAGAAGGTGTGTCTAATAGCTCTCTAGATTTTTATCTCTGTGAACATTGTGTATATGGGAAGCAGAATCGAGTGAGTTTTCCTTTTGGTGCTAAGAGGGAAAAAAAGATATTAGTGCTTGTGCACAGTGATGTGTTTGGACCTATGTCAGTTCCATCACTAGGTAAGTCTATGTACTATGTTTCATTCATAGATGACTTCTCAAGGAATACATGGATATATTTATTGAGGAATAAATCTGAATTCTCTGATAGATTTAAATAATTTAAGGCTTTGGTGGAAAACCAGACATAGAAGAAGATAAAGGTGCTAAGGAAAAATAATGGAGGGGAGTTCTGTAAGAAGGAATTTGAAGATTTTTGTAAGAAGTGTGGTATAGCACGATAGGAGACTACTCCATACACACCTCAGCAAAACAGAGTTGTAGAAAGAATGAACAAACACTGATGGAAAAGGCAAGAAGAATGCTCAGTGGTACCAGGTTAGGACAAGAATTCTGGGCAGAGGCAGTGGATACTGCATGTTACTTGGTTAATAGATCACCTTCATCAATGTTGGAGGATAAGACTCCACATGAGGTATGGACTGGTAAGAAACCCTCTCTTTCACATCTGAGGGTATTTGGATGTGATGCATATGTACACGTTTCAAAGGAGAAAAGGATCAAGTTGGATAATAAATATGAACGGTGCATATTTATTGGGTATAAGGATGGTTTAAAGGGTTACAGGCTTTGGAACCCAGAAACAAGGAAGGTTGTCTATAGTCGAGATTTTGTGTTTAGAGACGTGAAAGATATTGTTAAACATGAAATCCTACCAAAGGGACCTGGGAAGATAGAGCTTCAGCTAAATTAGGATGAATCAGACTCTACAACAGAAGAAGACTTAGAAGAGGAAGAGCCATAAACTCCAGTTGTTAGAAGATCAGTTCGAGAAATAAGACAACTAGAAAGTTATAGTCCATCTACTTTCTATTCAAATTTTTCTTTAGCTATAACTGATGATGATCCAAGAATCGTCTGTTGGTGTCTCATGTTTTGATAGTTTGGCAAATCAAAAGATAAGGCAACATCAAACCAATCTTTAGAGTTCCAGGATCTAGTCCTCCTGTTCTCAGAGAGGGATCTCTCAATTTTTTGTTTCAAAAGGTTTATCTTGTGTGCTTAGCATATGGATTTTAGACTAGTTATTAAGTGCAGGTGTTTGTTTGTTTGTTTGTTTGGTTGGAATGACACAGCAGAACATGAAAGGCCTGAGAAAGATATATAGGACAGAAAAATATCTGGTTCATTGGGCAATGGAGTCAAGAAAAGGTCATAACAAACTCATCAAAGGATATGGGATATCAAAGGGAAAATCTAACTTGGCCATAGGATCCTTTTGTTTTTGGGATGAGATGAACATAAATGATTTGGAAAGAGAGTTTTAATCCTCAACAAAGGGAATTTGAAAGCATAATTTGAAACAATAAATATTTCTTTGATAGACAGGGCTAACCATAAATTATACAAATCACACCTTTAAGCAAACAATGATTTCAAAACAACTTTTAAAATGAAATCTAAGATTCGGGGAACACCCTATTTCCTCAAAGATTTTAGTTTAAAGGACTTAGAAACATAAAATATTTACTGATAATTACAGTCATAGAAGAGGGAACACCTAAAAACATCTATGATCATAATTATAATGACCTTTAATCCAATTGTTTAAATGAGGACAAAGGGCAAGATAAAAACCGACCTCTTTGATTCACTGTAAGTAAAGAACTTCAAAGGGATACTTCAATAACAGTTTTTAAGTGGCAACAGACAAGCAGGAAGAACCATAAATCATGTTGAAACCAACTATTCAAACTATTAAGGAAATAAACAAGCATGAAGATTAAAGAGAGAGATTAAAGACTCTAAAATACTTCAGTAGAAGAAAACATGAAACAATGAAGGATGAATAGGTCTAAGTTGTTTCCAAGAGTCATTTCTTAACCTAAAAATTTCAACCTACTGTAGTAAGAAATTATGGAACATAATGAAAACAGGGGAAAACATAAAATAGTTCAGAATACTTCACCAACAGCCAAGCTCAGGGATCCAATGATAGAGACTTCTTAGGAACAAGTATGCAACAACATCATCAAGGTTTCCAAGACTTCAGTTTCTTCTTCAACTTCAACGGACTATGTATTTATTTCAGAGATTTTTAGTATTACAACTTGTGATCAAACAACAACCAACCCCTATCTCATCTTCTTCAGAAGTATTTATAGAAGAAATGAGGAGGTAGAAAAGGATAAAATATCTTCTAAGTTCAATTAATACAGAGTGATGACTTGTCGGCCTTTGAAAGGCTCGATGAAGAAGTTTTACAGGTGTTTTAATGCATTAACTGTTTTACAATTAATATTTAAACTCGGTGGGAGCTTTGTTGACTTCAAGGCTCTGCATAACATGGATTAATCCTGAAATTATTTGTTGCATTAGCTTCCTGTGGCAGAATTAACTTATTGGCAGCACTGGAGGCAGATATTTCTTTAATCAATAACTTCAGCCTCTGCTTTGAATGGTTTGAGGCAACAGGTGGCTCTTGTATTAGCTGAGGAATCAATTCACCTCAAATGCAGGTGGTGGAAACCTTTCTATCAGTTTAAACACTTATGATTTCTTTTGACTGTGTTTTAATCCAGGGAATTAGGCTTTCGATAATTATTCTTAACCGTAATTCCCTAAATCTGTCTTCAATCTTCTTCTCTGTCACGCCCTATTCTTCAAACTTATACTCTTTTAAATCTTGTTTTAAACACAGTGTCTTGTCGATGTGCAGGGCCACACAGGGCTCTTTATGGTATCGGCGCTCGTAAAGCGTTGATAAAACATGGAATGGAGCCCCGCGGATGGCCTCTTTTAATGTATAGAAGGCACATGAAACGTCTTTCCCGGCCTTCGGCCTTTCTCTTCAATACCATGGAGAACCATTTAAAACACCTGCAAAACAAAAAAATAGTTAAGAAATCCTACGTCATTATATTAAAACTGCTTAAGAAGGCAGGAAATATTGTGGCCATTGGATGGCTGCATCCAACGATGGAGGTTTTTTCAAACGAGGTTAAAGAAGAGCGCGGAAAGAAAAGAACAGAAAATTGTTGATCACGCGTGATCAACGGTGGAGACCGGCTTTTTGAAAAAACCCTTTGGTAGAAGCGGAGGGCGACGGAAACATGTGGAAAATATCTGGGTCGTCCGATCTGGACACGTGGACAGTTTAGATCTAATCGGAAGATCGCAATCGGGGGAAAGACTTAAATGGTGCCAATGCGAAATTGCGATGCGATGAAGCATTGTCCGTCGATCTGAGGATCAGATCGATGGTGGGAAATGAATCAGAGGACTGGCTGATCAGAGGGACGAACAAAATGTGTGTGATTAAACCTTGTGATGTGATTGAAATCGCCGATACGACGGAGCGATGGCCATTTGATCGGCGTTCGATCAACGGCGAGGATTAGTTCTAGATTGATTCGGCGGAAAATTATTTATAACATATGAAACCCAAAGTTTTCAACAAAAACAAAGGTTTTTAATGGATCGGGATATACATATATGATAGGCACCTGACCGCGGGGCTTGTGGTCTTTACGAAATGTAATATGCCCGAGGCGTGCATAAAACAAAAAGGGCCAATCGCAATCGGGCCATCGGGCCTGGCTTTCAATCAACCCAAAAAATCTTGCGATGTGATTTCAGTGCTTGGGAATTCGACACTCGGTCCTAGGCATAAGTCATATGAAATGGAGGCAGGGAGAAGTTTTAACATACAAGACCCAATCGCATCGGAACTTTGATGCGGTTCTTTCAATCTAACCATTGTGAAAACTCCGATTGTGATTGCGCGATCAGTCTTTTTAATCTACCCATTTTTATATTAAAACAAGTACTTTGGGTTTTTAGACCAAAAGTTAGGATAAATGGGTTTTTCAACTTTGCAAAGGAAAGAATGGATCAGGGAAGGAAAATAGAAGGTATTAAGCGCCGGAGGTGGGCCCACAGGATATATATAAAATATGATGCGATCAAGGTTTTATAACACAAGGATGATCGCATCACAATTTTTAAACACAGCAACAATACCTGCGCACTTGAATCTTTTCGATGTCATTAGCGCTCGGGGTAATAACTCTTGGTTTTTCAAAAGAAACATGAGATCTAGAGTTATATCAAAGGTAGCCAATCGCATCAGATTTTTTTTGTAACAAAACATATGTGCTCATTTGATTTATTCTGATGCGATAAGCGTCGATGGGACTAGCACCTGGTTCCAGGGAAAGGGCATGTGGGGGAAATGGTTAAGGGGCTTTAGCCAAAGGGGCTAAAGCCTGTAATAAAAAAAATGAATTTTTATGATTTTTCCACATTTTCAAAGGGTATCGATGGTTTCGATAAGGCTAAAAAGGTTGGTTTTAGACCTTATAAAAATGGATTTTCATGAATGGAAGAAGGAGACTCGTGAAAAATAGAGGGATAATATGAAAAAAAGCGGGGAGAAAATGAAGGTTAATTTTGGAAGAGGGGGAGGGGGAAAATTATGGTATTTCAGCAATCCTTCCTCATGAAATTAGCAGAATTTCTGAGTATAAAATGGGAAACAACAATGAAGATTTTGGACAGAGGCATGAGGCCTTAAATGAGACTTCAAGAGCCAACATTTTTTAGTAAATAAAATTTGTTCCTTGAAGGCTCCAAATAGTCTTAGCCACCTTTTGCTATAACAAATATTATAGGTGGCTAACAGTGGCTCCACTTGGGGATGGTGCCTTCTTGAAGGCATCAAGAACTTCAGACTTGCATTCTCTGGGAGGCTAATCATTTTGCATCATCCATTGGTCTGATTTATTTACTTGAATGATCTTCTTTTACTCTAGAAAATAGGTTAGCAGCCATGGAAGACAATGGATCTTTCATCAACAAGCTTTCTACCTAACCAATCCTACTGATCTAACATTTTTTCTTCTTAGAGTGCATTTGGATTGGAAAACTCTATTTCAACATTTTATTGTTTTTTAAAACAGGAAATCTGATCTATTTCTACTCCTTATTTCTCCATGGACTCAGATTAAACAGTTGAGTCCATAAAATTCTCTACCTAATCTACCATTTGTTGGGATTGAACTGTCCGACAGATTTTATTCTCTAATTTCTACAACAGAAATTTAAAAACAGCCAAGCCAAGATTAAGTTATTTGACTTTGCTGTGATCTATAGCATAAAAACAAGCTGCACATAGACATTTATTTTCGCAGGAGAATTAAATCAAAATGGAAGGTTTAGGATCTAAAAATTTAAAGCACTTCCTTGATCTCTTTCCACAGCTCTGTTTTGACTTTGTTTGAGTTGTTCTTTCTTTTTCTCTGGTTTCAGATTTTGAGTTAATTAGACCCGGATTTTTACATCCTCTTGACTCAGAAAAAATAAAATAGATTTGGGTCATTTTCTTTTTGAAACCTTAAGTTCAGATTTTGATTTTGTTTGAACCTTTAATTTCTATCCTAAACTATCTACTGATAGGCCAATATTACACAGTTTGGCAAATCGAATTCATTATTCTATCAGCAGAAAATTTAAAGCTAATTAGTCAAGATTATGTTGCTTGACTAACGAGAAATGTGTTATTCAGGAGTGGCATTTAAGCTTGCACACTTTCAGAATTTGTTTCTATTTTTGTCGAAAATGCAGCAAGATGATGGAGCTTGGTGAAATGAAGTCGCCTTCACCAAGTGGGCCCACAGGAAAATTCTGGCGCAAAGTCTATTTTTAGACTATGTCTATTTTTAGACGTATGGAGCATGGTTCGGGGATTCCAGTTTGACATTCTTGGAGCATTGGTCATGTTGGTAAAAATATATGAGACTCTATTTTTTAGGTCGAAGAGGCCGAAGTCTATTTTTAGACTTCCTCTCCTAAAAATAGGGAAGTCAAATATTATTTACCCTTAATAATATTTAGACTATAAACTTCAGTTTACTCTCTTGGAGCACTTCAGTTCGAGCTACAGAAGTGGCTCATGCATATGACAGAGGAATCACATGGTTCCCAAGGGTTTGATGGCATCATGCATGGTTGACTTCAGTTGGACTTCAGTGGCAGAAGTTTGGAGGAGTTAATGAGACAGATAGTGGAGTTGTGTTCTGTTTATTTTAGTTGAACTAGTTGAGATTAGTTTAACTAGCTAATCAATTAGTGATGAGTGGAGTGAATTAAATATTATTTAATTCATTAATTAGTAATTCATTATTCAACTCAAGAACACATCATTTCACTACAGTGCATGATCAGTTCAGTGGAGACCAGTGAAAGAGGTAGATGAAAGGGTGGAGTTAGCTATCAGTTGTGACTATACTGTTGCTATTTGCAACACACAGATAGGTGGAGTAAGCCCATGAGGATTGTGCAGTTCAGGCTGGTGGTTTATCTATATAAAGAGGCCATCCCATAGCATTGTGCTGAATAGAAACCGTGACTAATGACAGTTTTGAACAGATAACCTGTTCCGTGAAACCAGTCATGACAACTTCATGAGAAAATCTTGAGTACGCGAGAATATGGATTGGTCACGTTTTTATAAATATAATATACTGTGTTGTTGAGTTTTCGATTATAATATTTCTTTATACTTCTTTTATTAATAATATTATATATTGTTGATTGATAATGTTGTACGCTTGATTTTTTATTTATGAACGATCCGGGATTAAGTTGATGAAGAGATTAATAATTTGTGTATGAACTTCAAATAGTATGTGACGGGATGGTCTGTGATGGATGTTAATCATTGTGGAAAATTTATACATGACATAAGGACTTGTTGAACGATTGATCATCACAGTGATTACAAACTTATTTCGGTAGACAGAGTTTGCATGTGGGCCAGGTAGCCTCTGGATTCATCTTTCTTCGGAAAGTGAAAGGTCTGGTAAACGCCCCTTGCAGTTGATCTCTGTGCTAGAAATAATTTTTTCTCACGATCTAGAGCGGTTGAGCTTTGAGGTGGAATTCGAAGTTTTGCAGCAGTTTTGTTTTCTTGGTGCCAGTGTTGAAAATGTCTTTCAACGGTTTGCAACTCGAATATGCTCTTGAAGGCAGTTCGAATTATGTTGCATGGAAGGATCACATGGAAGCAGTATTAGAAGATAATGGTTTGAAGGAGTTCGTAGATACGGATGTCCAAAAGCCCACTGATCCTGCTGAAGTCGAAGCATGGCAAAAGAAGATGGCGAAGTGTCGAAGGATCCTGTTGGAGGGCGTCAAGGATCATATTGTATCCGGCCTGCATGGAAAGGCTACTCCATATTTAATGTGGAAAGCTTTGACGGATCTATTCCAGAGTAAGAGTGACCAAAGGAAGCTGGCGCTCAAAGATAAGCTCGGGAACATCAAGATGGAGAAGGGCGACAGTATCGCCAAATACCTCACGAAGTTCACTCAGTGCAGAGATGAGCTGGGAAGTGTGGGGGTGGCTGTCAAAGTTTCACTGATCGCATGCTTGGTTTCATGTGTGATGGGATCGGTGTGGTTCTTGGACAGTGGTGCGTCATTTCATATGATGGGAGATCGGGATTTGTTCTCAGATCTGGAGGACAAAGATTTGGGTGTGCACATCGAGATGGGCGATGATGGTAGATACAGTGCGACTGGTATCGGTACCATATCCTTTTAGAGGGAGTCTGGTAAACCCTTTGTACTGAATGATGTCATGCATGTACCTGGATTGAAGAAGAACCTGATTTCTGTGGCGATGTTGGAGGATAAGGGGTATGATGTGGTCTTCAGTGAAGGAAAATCCTTCCCGCGCAGTAAGACTACTGGAGAGACCCGGAAGATAGGGGTTTGGACGAAGAACCTTTATCAGTTGCAGGTAGATGGCTGCGCAGCTATGGCATGCAAGGCGGGAGAAGTGGTGAGCCGGGATGATGAGGGCGAACTGTGGCACAGGAGATTGGGCCACCTTCACCATGGAGCTTTGAAGGTTCTGCAGCAGATTTCTACTAGGCTTCCTAAGGGCACTCTTACGCAGTCAGATCAGTGCAAGGGGTGTACTTTAGGGAAGTATGTGAAAGCCACCTTTCACGAGAAGGATAGTCGTGCCACGACGATCCTTGAGAGAGTTCACACAAACGTGTGTGGTCCTTTCTCAGTTGCTTCGACAGCAAAGCACAAGTACTACATGATCTTTGTTGATGATTTCTCTCGAAAGTGCTGGATCTTCTTCATGCAGAAGAAGAGCGATACATTCGCGAAGTTCTGTGAGTTTAAAGCACTGGTCGAGAAGGAGTCGGGGAAGAAGGTGATTGCTCTAAGGGGTGATAACGGTGGTGAATTCATCTCGGCTGAATTCAAGGAGTTCTGCAGCGCAGAAGGGATTCGGAGAGAGCTCATCGCACCCCATAACCCACAGCAGAACGGGGTGGCTGAGCGGAAGAACAGAACGATCGTGGGTGCTGCACGGGCGATGTTGCATGATCGGGGCCTACCCCTTCACTTGTGGGCTGAGGCATGCAATACAGCAGTGTATGTGCAGAACCGTTGTCCTCACAAGGTTCTTGGCATGAGTACACCGGAGGAGGCTTATTCTGGCAAGAGGCCTGATATTTCCCATTTGCGAATTTTTGGTTCTCCTATCTACATGCATGTGACGAAGGATGCGAGAAGGAAGCTGGATCCAACTGCTGAGGTTGGAATATTTGTGGGGTACACTGATACACCTCACAAATACCGGGTGTATTTGTCAGACAGTCGCAAGACTGTTGTGCGACGGGATATAAAATTTCGGGAGGAGAAAGCCATGCAGTGTTCGCTTGAGAGGGAGCTACACTTGCATGCAGATGAGGAGCTGTTAGTTCCTAAGGAGGAGCTTCCGGATGTGGATCGGCCACAAGAGGAAGTTCAGGAGGTGGAAGAAACCACCCATGCAGCGCCAACCATCAGAGGGCGCATGCGCACTACAGAAGCTGAGCGACTGGCTCGGGATGCAGAGAAGGTTGTAGGACCACCTACAGCACAGCGCAGACAGAGACAGTCACCGGATCGGTACACTGGATACATGGCTCTTGTGAGTCAATGTGTTGTGATGGAGCCATCCTCTTTTGAGGAAGCTATGGAGGAACTCGCATGGGTTGATGCCATGATCGAAGAATATGATTCGATCGTCAGGAACAGTGCATGGGAGTTTGTCCCAAGACTGGTTGGGAAATCAGTGGTGGGTTCGCGATGGATCTACAAAGTGAAGCAGGCGGCTGAAGGGAGTGTGGAGAAGTACAAGGTGAGATTTTTCGCCCGTGGCTTTTCACAAATTGAGGGGATTGACTATGAGGAGACCTTTGCACCTGTCGCAAGGTACTCTTCCATACGGACGATCCTTGCTCTCTCAGCGCAGATGGGGTGGCACATTCATCAGATGGATGTGAAGACTGCGTTCCTCAACGGAGTCATTGAGGAGGAGGTGTACATAGAGTAGCCTGAATGTTTCGAGATCTTCAGTAGTGAGTCGCATGTGTGCCGACTCAAGAGAGAATTGTATGGGCTGAAGCAAGCACCTCGTGCTTGGTACACTCGTCTAGACAGCTACTTCACCGGGCTTGGAATCTCCAAGAGTGAGGCGGATCCAAACCTGTACCAGATTGTGGTGGAGGGGAAGTTGTTGATCATCATACTGTATGTAGATGATCTGATTTTGACTGGCGATGAGTAGTTGATACTTTCATGCAAGGAGGATCTTGCACGAGAGTTTGAGATGAAGGACTTGGGCATCCTTCATTATTTCTTGGGATTGGAGATTTGGCAGCGCAGCGGAGGACTGTTTGTTTCTCAGGGCAAGTATGCCCGAGAGATTCTGGAGAGGTTCAACATGCAAGGCTACAAGCCTGTTGACACTCCTCTTCCTGGTGGTTGGAGGAAGGAGGATGCTACTTCAGCGGAGGTAGTGGATGCCACTATCTATCGACAGTTGGTGGGGTCGCTTATGTATCTGGTCAATACACAACCCGATATATGTTATGCAGTTAACCAGCTTTCGCAAGCTATGGTTAAGCCTACCAAGCTCTTTTGGAAGGCAGGCAAGCATGTATTGCGCTATATCAGAGGCACATCGGGATATGGTCTATGGTACAGACAGGAGGATGGAGCGAAGCTTTCTGGCTTCACTGATGCAGATTGGGCGGGGAGTCCAACGGACCGGAAGAGCACTTCTGGAGGAGTTTTCAGCATTGGGTCGACAGCAGTTTCCTGGTACAGCAGGAAGCAGAGATCCGTGGCACTCAGTTCAGCAGAGGCCGAGTACATGGCAACTAGCTTGGCTGCATGCGAGGCTATTTGGATGAGGAAGATCCTCGCAGGATTGTTCAGGTTGCATTTGGAGCCTACAGTGATCTACTGTGATAACCAAAGTTGCATTAAACTCTTGGCTAATCTAGTATTTCATGATAGGTCCAAACACATCGACATCAGGTACCATCATATCAGATATTCTGTTCAGCGGAGAATCATGATGCTTTCATATGTTCCCACGGAGGATCAGGATGCCGACATCCTGACGAAGGCGCTCACCAGGAGCAAGTTTGAATTCCACAGAGGAAGGATATGGGTTGCAGATAATCCATATATTGCTGAGAGGGAGTGTTGAAAATGCAACAAGATGATGGAGCTTGGTGAAATGAAGTCGCCTTCACCAAGTGGGCCCACAGGAAAATTCTGGCGCAAAGTCTATTTTTAGACGTATGGAGCATGGTTCGGGGATTCCAGTTTGAGATTCTTGGAGCATTGGTCATGTTGGTAAAAATATATGAGACTCTATTTTTTAGGTCAAAGAGGTCGAAGTCTATTTTTAGACTTCCTCTCCTAAAAATAGGGAAGTCAAATATTATTTACCCTTAATAATATTTAGACTATAAACTTCAGTTTACTCTCTTGGAGCACTTCAGTTCAAGCTACAGAAGTGGCTCATGCATCTGACAGAGGAATCACGTGGTTCCCAAGGGTTTGATGGCATCATGCATGGTTTACTTCAGTTGGACTTCAGTGGCAGAAGTTTGGAGGAGTTAATGAGACAGATAGTGGAGTTGTGTTTTGTTTATTTTAGTTGAACTAGTTGAGATTAGTTTAACTAGCTAATCAATTAGTTATGAGTGGATTGAATTAAATATTATTTAATTCATTAATTAGTAACTCATTATTCAACTCAAGAACACATCAGTTCACTACAGTGCATGATCAGTTCAGTGGAGACCAGTGAAAGAGGTAGATGAAAGGGTGGAGTTAGCTATCAGTTGTGACTATACTGTTGCTATTTGCAACACACATATAGGTGGAGTAATCCCATGAGGATTGCGATGTTCAGGCTGGTGGTTTATCTATATAAAGAGGCCATCCCATAGCATTGAAACATGCAATAGAGGCAAGGCAATTTGCGGTGAGTTTTGAACCAGTAACCTGTTCAAAACTGAGCTAGATTGTGAGTAACTTCATGAGAAAGTACTGAGTACTTGTGAGGAGTATTGTACTGATTTAGTTACATGATTTCTCCATTATAATATACACAATAGCTGCAGGGTTTTCAGCTATAAGCTTTCCCCATACATATTGTGTTAATGTGTATGATGATTTGATGTGTTATCGCTTGATTTTATTTCTGCATGTGTGATGATCTGAGTTGAGTTGAGTGGAAGAGATTATGTGTTGTGTATAAAGTTCAAATAGTATGTGACCAGGATAGTCTCGGTGGATAATTAATCATTATTCAGCAAATTTATACACTTTTTTGGTATGGGGTTGTACCTTTATTGTTTTTACAATCTTCCCTCTTTTCTTTCTTTCTTTGTTTTTGTATTTTTTATTTTTCTAACTTTGAAATGCAACGGTTAGAATATGATATTTACAATGAAAAATGCTTTGAAACTTAAGATTCTTGGCAGAAGTAATGTTTGAGCATCCTGTCATTGATCGGACCTCCATATAGTTCTTATCCATTCAATTCTTTTAAGAAAAATTCATTGTGACCCCTCTCAGCATGAATAATATAGGGCCCTTTCCACAAGTTCTCAAACTTGCCATGTTTTCCGTTCCCTTCTCTTCTTGAATCCCATTTAAGAACACCATTTCCAATTTGGAAATTGTTTGCCTTAGTCCTCTTATCAAATATTTTCTTCATATTTTCTTGGACTAATTGTGTTCTCTCATAAACTTCTTCTCTGGTCTGCTGTAAATGGATTGTTTGGTTGATCCTTCTTTGCATGTCATTCTCTTCACTCTGCATTCTTGAAGGAGTTTCATGACTGGAACTCCTAATGAGGTAGGAAAAACTGCATCCATGCCATAAACCAACTGATAGGGGGACATATTTATTGACTTCTTTGTAGTTAATATATCAGCCCATAAGGCATGAACCAGCTTACTGTGCCATGATTTTTTATTTTTCTCCAACAGTTTTTTTATTATATTGAGGAGACATTTGTTGGAGGATTCATCTAATCCATTTCCTTGGGGATAGTAAGCAGTGGAATGGCCCAATTTTATGTGGTATTTGTAACAGAAATCAACCATTTTCTTAGATTTAAAAGCAGCAGCATTGTCTATTATGATTTTTCTGGGAAAACCAAATCTGGATAGGATATTTGTTTCAAGGAACTTGATAATGAAAAAGTCATTAGCATTTTTGGAGGGTATAGCTTCTATCCACTTGGTAAAGAAGTCAGTGGCTGTGAGGATCCACTTTTGTTGAGCTAAGGAGGATGGATGAATTTCCCCAATGAAGTCCAACCCACATTGTTGAAAAGGTGCCTCAACTCTAATAGGGTGTAAAGGTAAGGGAATGAGTTTTCTTTTGCCATCAAATATTTGACACTTATGGCAAGACATGACCAAATTTTGAGTGTCTGAGAAAAGTGTAGGCCAATAGTAACCATATCTAAGAATTGTGTTTACTGTGGCCTTCCAGTAGAGGTGTCCTCCACATTCTCCTTCATGCAACTCATGCATGATATTTCCTACATCATCTTCAAGTAAACATTTAAGAAAAATTCCAACATCATTTTTCCAATATAATACTCCATCTAAGATACAAAAACTCAAAGCCTTTTGTTTCAAGAATCTAGCTTTAGTTTTAGACAAAGAAGGAGGGGTATTTAAATATAAAAGCACATAAATAATGTTAGCATACCAAGGAGAATTTAGAAATGTTTCTTCAATAACAGGAGCATCAGATTCTTCTATTTCTTCCAACACATCTACCATATTGATGTCTAGTGCTTGGAAGTTAGACTCAACAATAAGTTTTGCTAATCCTCGCCCTCTAACTAGTTTGGTGGGCCTAATTTCTAAGTCATATTCAAGAATAGTTGCAATCCATTTTCCCCTTTTACCATCAGGGTATTGACTTAGAATGTCCTTGACAACAGTATGCGGAACAAAAGCAATTATGTGAGAGTGTAAAATATAGACCCTAAAGTCTTTCAATGCTTTCACCAATGCTAAGGCTTGCTTCTCCATGATATTATATTTGAGAGGAGCAACTCTTAAGGCCCTACTAAAGAAATATATTGGTTATTCTTACCCCAAATAATTATTTTGAAGTAAAACTATAGCTATTGTATGCTCAGATGCAAAAGAAAAGATGTAAAAATATTTGGTAAAATATGGACTAATCAGGACTGGTGTTTGGGTAAGAGCTTTTTTGACCAGTTCGAATGATTGTTTAGCTGGTAAAGTCCATTTTACACCCACATATTTCTTAAGCATGTTTGTAATGTTTTTTAATAGCTCAGCAAGGTTAGGGATAAACCTTCTCAAAAGATTAATCTTTCCAATGAAAGATTGCAACTCTTTGAGGCTTCTTGGATGATTGATTTGTAATATGCCATCTATCCTTATAGGGTCTATTTTGATTCCCTCTTCCGAAATTATATGTCCAAGAAGTTTACCTTATTTGAGACCAAAGAGTGTCTTCTTGGGATTCAATGACAAGCCAAATTTCCTACACTTCTCAAAAAAAAATCTTAAGTGAGTCAAATGTTCTTCATCAGTTTTTGAAAAGACAGTTATGTCATCAAGGTAAATAATTATGAAATAGCCAATATATTTAGAAAAGGCTATGTCCATGGCCCTTTGAAAGGTAGCCCCTGAATTCATTAACCCGAAAGGCATTTTGACATACATAAAGGTGCCCCAAGGTGTGGTAAAAGAAATTTTTATTTGATCACCTGGGAGCACTAACACCTGGTTGTAACCCAAGAACCCATCTAAGAGTGATATCCTTTTTGACCCAACTACCCTCTGAAGTATATGATCCATCTTGGGAAATGGGTAGTTGTCTTTTATGGATGCTCTGTTTAGGTTTCTGAAATAGATACAGAGTCTGATCTCCCCTATCTTTTTCCTAACAGAAAATAAGTTTGATACCCATTCTGAAAATCTAACAGGTACTATAATGCCAGCATCATGCATATTTTCAATTTCGGCTCTAACTAAAGGTAATAAAAGTGGGTTTATTCTCCTGAGTTTTTTTTTGAAGGGCTTTTGATTTTCCTTCAAGGGAATCTTGTGCTGAATAATGCTGGTATCATAAGATTTTAGATCTGTGTATGCCCAGGAAAAAACATCTTTAAACTCCTTAAACAAATCAATGTATCCAGATTTTCTGTGAGTTGGAAGAGTGCTGGAAAATTTAATCATCTTGGGTTCCGTTAGGGAGCCTATGTTGTGTTCTTCTACGTTTGTTTCTACAAGCTCCATTTTTAGTTCTTTGGCTACATCATTAAAGTCGAAAAGGTGTTCCAAAGGTGAGAGACCTCTTGGAATTGAACCGTTTTTACATTCTAAAACTTACAGGTATTTTTGGTCCACGTTGTCAATTGACTCTGCTTCAAATGTATTCTCATAATGACTTATATCAGCAGAGTGTGTTATTTCAGCTTCTGGGATTTCTTCAATATATGGACAGTTTTGATTATGGCTAGATTCTAATGTTGGTATGGTGAAATCGTTTTCTGACTTCAAGAAATTGTCTATGTGTTGGTCAGAATCAAACACTTGCCAATGATCTACGTTATCAGGCACTGCAAGCCTATGTTTTACCTTTACGCTAAGTTGTTCATTTATCTTAGGTATTTGATAGTTACTGGCATTAAAAGCGAGTTCATTTGCTAAATGATTAAAAGCTCTAGGAATGAAAACAAGTTCATATTTTTCAAATGTTTTCAATAAATCGAGAGCAGCGTTCCAATATTCCCTAAGCCTCGGATTTCTGGCTGAGTATTCTCCTTTGATTTGTTTTATGATAAGTTCAGAATCTCCTAATATTTTTACCTTTTGGGCTTGTAATTTTTTGAGCAATTGTAAACCCAGGAGAAGTGCTTCGTACTCAGCAATATTGTTAGTTCATGGGAAATCCAATTTATATGAGAAAATCTTATTCATATTCTGGATCCATACGCCTGCACCTGTGCTTGCTTTATTACAGGATCCATCAAAGTTTATTGTCCAAATTCCATTTGACTCATTTTTCGTTTTCTTGTTGTTGTTGATTGTCGATGTTTTGAAGTCGATTTGAGAGAAAATTCGATTTTTCTGGTGAATCAATGGGGTCTATGTTCTCTTTATCTTGTTGATTAATTTCATCTTCGTTACATAAGATAAAGGAATATAAACTTGATTGAGTAGAATAGATTGGAGTGTTGTTTGGTTTGTCTAGGTTGCTCACCAAGTACTTCATGTGAGGTTCCCTGTATAGTCTTCAGTTTTGGCTAAAAATAGGGATGGTGGCATAAGACATGTCCATTTGAAGGCTTCCCTGAAGTTTGGCTCCCCAAGATCTTGATAAGAGCATGCCATACTTAGGGGGAATTTCAGCTACAACTATATTCATAACCAGACTCTTAGCAGGGATCTGAGCTAGAGTAACACATAAATCTTTGATTAAACCCAAAAATTTGACTCGGCTTGAGTCAAAAGAATACAAATCTTTGTATGGTTTAGTAATCTCTAAGCCTAAGCTCTCCATTACCACCTTGGGCATCAGATTGTGTGAAGCTCTCGAATCTAACATGGCATTGTGTAAAGTTTTCTCATGTATATTAAAGCTAGCATAGAAGGGAGGGACAGCCCCTTCTTGATATTTTCCTTCAACTTCTGGACCAAACAACAGCTCAGGTTTGTCATCTGTCAATTTTAAAGTGTCTGTATCACTTCCTAAGTTCAAAGCTTTCAAAACTTGGTTTTTGTACACTTCTTGGGTTACTAGTTTAGCTAGGGGGATGGTAATTTTTATCTTAGCAATCTCTCCCTCAAGGCTGAAAGGAATAATTGACTTGTTTATATTTACATCTGTTTTTTCGATTGAATTCTTTTCAGCAACTTTGATTTGTTGAACCTTGTTTGGACTGGTAATTGGGATAGTTTTATTAGGACCACTAGTTGAAGTGCTAGGGGTACTATGTTCATTATCTGGCTGGACACCTTTGTCTTTGTTTAAGTCGGGTTTCTTAGCCAAGGTGTTAGCTTTCTCTGCTGTCTTTTTGGACTGAGTTTCTACATTTTTCTTGACAACAGTATTAGTGTTCTTCTCTTTTAAGTTATCTATGCTTCCCTTTCTCCTAAGATCGTACTGTTTGTGTACCTCCATGATTGCATTTTCAAAACCCAATCTATAGTCATCAGATTCTTCATAGGTGTTTGTATTTTGATCATAGGAGAAGAAACCTTGTTCTTCCTCAGTGAGGAAAACATCATCCCCACTATCTGATCCAATCAAGTTTACATGAGATTCTTCCAAGCTTTCCAACTCCTTATCTTCCTCATATTGATCTACATAGTTCTGATGAAAAGGAGGAGTGATTTGTTGATCATCTTCCCTGGGTCTGTTTGGAGGTTGGTTTCTTCTAAAATTCTGGTTTCTATTTTGAGGAGCAGCTTGGTTTTTATTTGCTTGTGCTTTCTTAATTATGCTCATCTCTTTCATCATTTCTTCTAACATACTCCCCATTTTTTAGCTTGAAGTAGAAGGAGTGGACCCTTCTCTAAAATATACTCTCTTCTCATTTTTCATTCTTGCTCTCTTCTACATTAAGTTGACTTCCACAGAAAGAGCACCCTTTTGCATATCTTCAAGAGTTGCAAAATCTCTTTATCTCAGCTGATAGGTCATGTCAGAGTCAAACCCTTCAAGAAATTTATTTAAAGCTGAGCCCTGTGGAGGTTTTAGTTCTGGGGAAAGTGAATTATACACACTATTGAATCTAGTGCAGTAAGCTTGCACACTTTCCCCAGTGTTTCTATGGAGGTTCTTGTAGTCAGAAAGGACTTGGAGAGGGTTTTTATTTACTTTCCATTTGTTTAAGAACGTTTGATGGAAGCCTTGGAGATCATTAATACTATGGGGGGCTAAACCTTTGAACCATTTTCTTACTTCTCCCCCTAGGCTCTGAACAAATAACCTAAGCTTGACAGAATCATCATCAATTTCATTTCTGTCAAAGTAGTCATTGATCTTATCCACATGTTGTGATGCAGTTGTAGCATTGCTAGCATCATATAATGGAATTTTGGACTAATAATCCTGTGGAAGATTGACTAATGGTACAGGAAGGACTAGGGGAGCGTACCATGCTACCATGATAGGTAGTGGGGATGGATTTACAAGGAGCGGATTAATAACAGGAGTAGTGGGCTGAGGTGTAGTGGTTTGAACAGTGGATGAAGGGTGAGCAGAAGTGGATGGACCAGGAATAGACTGTTGAGCTGATCTTAGATGAGAGACACCTAAGTTGTGAAGGAAATGTAAATCATGAGGTGTTGTTTCTCTGCTACGAAGAGGTTCACTTGTTTCAGGAGATGATAGTGAAGACTCAGGATGTAACTGATCTAAATCACCAAGAGACCTAGTTCTAAAAGGATTTACTAAGTCAACTTGAGATTGTTGTAGAGCTGAAAGATTTTCAGGAACTGAATTGGCTCTCAAGGGTGATCTGAAAACAGTTGATAATTTTATCTTAGGAGACTTCCCAAGGATACTTTCAGGGTTTTCAACTATTCCCAGTGGGTTTGGGTCAGGGTAGGCTCTAGTATGAATCTTTCTAGGAGCCACTATGCTATGTTTTTCAGACCCAGTTAAAAAGAAAAGTTTAACCAAATATGACAATCTTTAATAGGCTAACTGATCTTTTTAGAAGAAGGAAAATTTTAATCTCAAAGCCTTCTAGCTAAGTTTTTAAGATGCTATTAAGACTTGGGGTCTTCCCAATGGAGTCTTAAGGTCTAATTTTAGGATTGTGGAGTCGCCAGGTGGGAATTTTTACCTCTTTTGGAGGTAAAAGGTTTTATGGTCCACCACGAATTTTATTATGAAGCCAAACTGAAATGTTTTGGGTTTTTCTGAGTTATTTTGGTCTTATAGGTTAAGAGATTGTTCTAAGTGTGATTTAACACTTAGCTAGGGTGTCAAAATGTACAGAGTTTACTCTTATGGCTTGGTGATTGAAAACTTCAAGGTTTGACAAGGCTTTGTGAGAATCCTAAGAGTTACTTAGTTTGTCACTAATTCAAAGGTCCTATCATGATTACCATTATGCTTGGTAGTGCTTGAAGAAGGTTACTTATGTTATGCTAGACAGTGAGTGTTTTGTTTTTGAAGATTTTACTCAGTGTCCCACCGTGATCGCCATTATGTTGGTGTCGTGTGTTTTGATAGTTTGGCAAATCAAAAGACAAGGCAACATCGGAACCAATCTTTAGAGTTCCAAGATCTAGTCCTCCTGTTCTCAGAGATGGATCTCTCTGTTTGCAAAGGTTTATTTTGTGTGCTTAGCATATGGATTTTAGACTAGTTATTAAGTGCAGGTGTTTGTTTGTTTGTTTGTTTGGTTGGAATGACACAGAAGAACATGAAAGGCCTGAGAAAGATATATAGGATAGAAAAATGTTTGGTTCATTGGGCAATGGAGTCAAGAAAAGGTCATAAAAAAATCGTTAAAGGATATGGGATATCAAAGGGCAAATCTAACTTGGCCATGGGATCCTTTTGTTTTTGGGATTAGATGAACATAAATGATTTGGAAAGAGAGTTTTAATTCTCAACAACGGAAATTTGAAAGCATAATTTGAAACAAAAAATATTTCTTTGATAGACAGGGCTAACCATAAATTCTACAAATCACACCTTTAAGCAAACAATGATTTCAAAACAACTTTTAAAATGAAATCTAAGATTCGGGAACACCCTATTTCCTCAAAGATTTTAGTTTAAAGGACTTAGAAACATAAAATATTTACTGATAATTACATTCATAGAAGAGGGAACACCTAAAAAAATCTATGATCATAATTATAATGACCTTTAAGCCAATTGTTTAAATGAGGACAAAGTGCAAGATCAAAACCGACCTCTTTGATTCACTGTAAGCAAAGAACTTCAAAGGGAGACTTCAATAACAGTTTTTAAGTGGTAGCAGACAAGCAGGGAGAACCATAAATCATGCTAAAACCAACTGTTCAAACTATTAAGGAAATAAACAAGCATGAATATTAAAGAGAGAGATTAAAGACTCTAAAATACTTCAGCAAAAGAAAACATGAAACAGTGAAGGATGAATAGGTCTAAGCTGCTTCCAAGAGTCATTTCTTAACCTAAAAATTTCAGCCTACTGTAGTAAGAAATTATGGAACATAATGAAAATAGGGGAAAACATAAAGCAGTTCAGAATACTTCACCAACAGCCAAGCTCAGGGATCCAATGATAGAGCCTTCTTAGGAACAAGTATGCAACAACATCATCAAGGTTTCCAAGACTTCAGTTTCTTCTTCCACTTCAATAGACTATGTATTTATTTCAGAGAGTTTCAGTATTACAACTTGTGATCAAACAACAACCAACCCCTATCTCATCTTCTTCAGAAGTATTTATAGAAGAAATGAGCAGGTAGAAAAGGATAAAATATCTTCTAAGTTCAATTAATACAGAGTGATGACTTCTCGGCCTTTGAAAGGCTTGATGAAGAAGTTTTACAGGTGTTTTACTGCATTAACTTTTTTACAATTAATATTTAAACTCGGTGGGAGCTTTGTTGACTTCAAGGCTATGCATAACGTGGAGTAATCCTGAAATTATTTGTTGCATTAGCTTCCTGTGTCAGAATTAACTTATTGGCAGCGCTGGAGGTAGATATTTCTTTAATCAATAACTTCGGCCTCTGCTTTGAATTGTTTGAGGCAACATGTGGCTCTTGTAGTAGCTGAGGAATCAAGTCACCTCAAATACAGGTGGTGGAAACCTTTCTATCAGTTTAAACACTTATGATTTCTTTTGACAGTGTTTTAATCCAGGGAATTAGGCTTTTGATAATTATTCTTAACCGTAATTCCCTAAATCTGTCTTCAATATTCTTTTCTGCTGCGCCCTATTCTTCAAACTTATACTCTTTTAAATCTTGTTTTAAACACAGTGTCTTGTCGATGTGCAGGGCCACATAGGTCTCTTTATGGTATCGGCGCTCGTAAAGCATTGATAAAACGTGGAATGGAGCCCCGCGGATGGCCTCTTTTAATGTATAGAAGGCACAGGAAACGTCTTGTTAGGTCCCTATATTACTAGTATAGTCCCTTATTTTTGTTAGTGTAACCCCCTTATTGTTATTATTGTACCCTTGTAACCGCCATTTTATTATTATTGTGCCCTTAAATTATTATTGTTAGGTCGGCTAGGATTACATTGTGGCCCACTAGGATTACATTATGGCCCCATGTACTCCTATATATAGAAAGGAGGTTTTGTAAATTGGATCATCCAAGATTTGTTCATTTATGTAATGTATTTGAGGTTTCCCCCTCGAATTCGCTTATTTCTAAGGCGTTGATATCTCTTTTTTTCTATTTTTGGAGCTGGTTACACAACATTTGGTATCAGAGCTTTGGATTCTAGGGTTTCGCTGCTCCAAACAGGTCATCGTGGAATTTTCGCTATAATTTTTTTCTACGAAGTTTCATAAGCTGAAATGGTTAGGGTGTGAAGCTGAAATCCTAAGGAATATTTTCTAAAAATTTCAGAGCTTGGTTCGCAATATTTTCGGAGATATGATCTATGGAAGTTAGGTCTTTTTTCAGGCTCCTAAACAGGTCATCGTGGCATTTGCGCAATAACCTTTTTTATACGAAGGTTCAGAATCTGAAATTTGTATGGTGTGAAGCTGAAATCCTAAGGAAATTCTTCAAAAAACTTCAGAGCTTTGTTCGCAATATTTTGGAGATATGATCTGTGGAAGGTAGTGCTTGTTCAGGCTCCTGAATTGCATCTCAAAGAGGTTATTGTGGGAAAAGTTCAATAAATCTCTCTCTGGGCATCGGATTGGAGTTCCGTAAAAATCAGTCTCAAGTAAACAGACTTTAGTTTCTTCACTATCAATTTCAGAGATAAAGGACGAAACAGTGATATGTGGCAAGTCGTACAAGTTCACTCTACTGAACTAGTCCATAATTAGGTCATTGTGGGAGATTGGACACAACTTTGTCTTTGAGGATCCAAATCATGTCATACCAGTGGCATTCGAAAGATAATTTAGAGGGCTACATTGGTACCGAAATTCAGATATTGAAGTGCTGCAATCACAGAGATAATCAAATTTCAATATCGAGCTCCTCAAAAGCAAGAAAAAGGTGTGTATTTTTTTTCTGAATTGCATAAGTCTTGTTTGAAGAATCAAATTTAATTGATTCCAAGGGAATATTGTAGAATAGATATTAGTATTGGGTTCTAAAAAAAATATGCCCCGTAAAAATAATTCAACACACATTAAACCTTTAGAAGGCTCTACTATGACTCATGAAGATGAAGAATTGCAACATGATCTATAAAAATTACAAGAGAAAGTGCAACAAATTTCACTCTCGCAAAGAGAAACAAAAAATGAAATGGAAGTTTTGAAGAAAGGTGTGGAAGCGAAGATGGATGGCACGGAAGCTGGCATGGAAGCTAAGATGGAAAACATGAAGAATGATCTAAAAACAGACATCGAAGGTTTGACAAAGTTGATACAAGAAATGTTTACTAATGGTGAAAAGATAGTAGAAAAACCTCATCATGAGAACAAAATAAATGTTAATTGTGATTTCATAAACTCTAATGTTGGCGGGAAGAACCACCATATTCCAAAAAAGGATATGAGGAAGTTTGAGGGAAAGGATCTTGTAACATGGATACTACAGATGGAGCAATATTTTGATCTCCATAACGTGCAAAACACACAAAAGGTGCGCATTGCAACTTTACATTTAGAACAAAACACATTTGTATGGTATCGATGGCTTTGCTCCCATAAAAAAATTGTCATGTGGTCAATTTTTACGGAGGAAATAATAGCACATTATGAGGATACTAAGAGCAACACCTTCTTTAGCCAATTGATAAATCTCAAACAAAAGGGTTTAGTGGGGCAGCACATTGAGGACTTTCTGTTAGCCCCCCTATGAAATTTTTGACAAGCAAATAGGGGGCTAAATTATTTTTGAGTCTTCAAGGAATGCATTTCCTCTGAAAACACAGTCTCCTTGAAGCCTCTATGTGCCTTTTATCCTTTGATCAAATCCCCTCTGCTGATTTCCCTTATAAAGCCTCTCTGTTATGTGAAGAAATGCCCAAAGGCCCCCCTTTTCCTTCTTATTTCATCCCCCAAAGCCTTTGTTTTCTCTCCCCTATATTCCCCCTTATTTCCCCATTTACCCTCAAGTCCCCCCAAGATCCCATTTAACTTCTTCCCCTACCCTTGTTTTTCCCTTTTCTTCCTCTATAGTTCCCCTTCCCTACCTCTTAAAATCCATTAAAAGGGGTAAAAACCCACTTTCCGACCATGTTATAGGGCTTAGCCCCTTTACCGCAAGCCCCTTCAACCACTTCCCCACATGTGCCCCGGCGCTGGGACCAAGCGCTTAAGTCCTAGGCGCTAATCGCAATCGGAAGCCGAGCGGGTGTGCATTTCCTTTGTAACAGCAAAGAACCTCGATGCGATTGGTTTTTAACACAAAGTCTCATGATGAGTTGTGGTCCGTTGATCTGTCGTAAAGATCGACGGCGGAGCGCTAATCGCAAGCTCCCCCGCCCATCGCAATCGCAACATCCACGTCGCACCCTCTGATCAATCGCAACCTTGTCTTCCAATCTCCCGATTTTGATCTTCCGATTCAATCACAGCCGTCCATTTCCCCGCGATCTGATGGCGGAGCGCTAATCGCATTGCCCCATTCAATCGCAATCGCAACATCCACATCATAACCCCCGATCAATCGCAACTGTGACTTCCGATCCCCCGATCGCACTGTCCCCCGATTTCATCTGAGCCGTTGATCTGTTCCGCGATCCAACGGCCAACGCTCAATTGCTTTTCCCCTCCCGATTTTCAATCGCAAGTCCTTCTCCCAATGCTCCGATTACATCCCGACCGTTCATCTCCCTGCTGATCTTAAGGCTCAGCGATAATCGCTTCGTTCCCTTCGCACCTCCTATTTCTCCCTCCGATGGATTGTGAGTCGTTGATCTGGACCCGAGATCAACGGTCAGCGCTCAATCGCAAGTCCCTCTCCGATCGCAATCGCATTCCTTTCTCTCTACCCCTCTGATTTCATCTCCATCGTCCATTCCTTCCCCAGATCGACGGTCCTCACTCAATCGCGTCTCCAATCCCAATTGTAATCGGAACTTTTTGAATATGTGTTGTGATTGACGATCATTCCGACCTCCGATTGCGATGGTGCGATTAAATCTCCACCATCCGTTTCCCGTGCAAATCCACGACTCAGGTTTAATCGCCCTCCGCCTCTGCAGGGTCCCACCTCCATGGCCTCCGCTCCATTGTTTTCCGTCATTTCCTTTGTATTTCGACCCAACGCTAGTCTTTGGGTTTTGCACTATGTGTTCATTTCTCCGCTCCTCTCCGCTGTTACCACCGTTCCGCCACCGTTCCTCCGGGTTTTCACTGCATTTCTCCACCATTGCTCGGGTCTTAATTGCTGGATTTGGGTGTGCCTCTGACCACCGAGGTATTCTGTTATTTGCCCGGCGGATAGGCAGATGGTTTCCAAGGGGGGTTGGTGCCTGTTATTAATGAAACTAAATATTTCACCCTGTATTCAAAGGATCAAGGCACAGTTTGAAGACCAAGAACACACTGTAAAGTCTTATCTGTGTTAAATATCAGCAGATACGTTCTCCCCAAACGTACACCGTTCCTACAGCATTCTCCATGCCTCTCGAGCCCAGGGAAATTAAATACACATACAGGAGCTTCATTAAAGACTGTCTGAGCAGCAGTAATGGAGGTAGGGAGAGCCGCGGACTTCCATCCATGTCATTTATTTCATAATGGCAGCACAGAGCTCCAGGCTCCGTAAGGATTTAAAGAATGTATCAGAGGTCAATTTCTGGCCTGACAGAATCTCCGAACCAGATTACAGAGTACCTACAGCACTGCAGAAAGCCATTAAGCAGTGTGGGCGTGAACACTTCCGCCTTACTGTCTTAATGAGTCTCATTTATTTTTTTATCTACTTCTGTGTCTTCCTCTTCTCCTATAAAAATCCCTGAGAACGAATTGTAAAGGTTGTTGTTGCCTTGTTGGGCATCTGCTGTTAGAGGGATTCATTCCGACTGTTAGAACAAGGAGAGAGTAGTAGAGTAGTTGTATGTAATAGGCTGGGAGGAGAAGTTGGGACTGTATTAGCCATTGAGCCATATTGTACATGACTGGTTTTGCATCAATTAATCAAAGCACATTTCACAGGATCCTGGTCTATTACTATAGGTGATGTTTTCTTACTATGTTTATTACATTTCCATATTGTTTCATGTTCTTCTGGTAGGCATCAGAATAATGGTATAGGATTCACCCTTGTTAGGTGCCCTATGCTGTCTGCTCTCCCTACCTTTATGTTTTCCGCCCTATGTGCTGTCTAAGAGTGGGTTCACGGGTTTAACCAGTGCAGCGGATGTTATTGCCTGCTAGCTGATGTATGAACTTGGGGGTTTGCTTCTTAGATGTTTCTTTGTAATCTTATCTCTGTTTTTCTCTTGGAGTTGCTAAAGCAGACCTGGAGTTAAATGACCTCTGGTCCGATCTATAAGCAGCCCCTTTGTTTCTTTGAGAGCTGCCTTTGAGTATGTCCAAGCAGGTCTGGAGTTAAATGACCTCTAACCTGATCTATAGACAGAAATCTGGTTGTTCTCCTTCTTTCACTTTCCTTCCTTAATGTTCCACCCCACTCTCTAATCTAAAGATCCTTTAGTATTAGATGACTTGCCCTTTGGAAGCCTTGGCTAGTGGATGCAAGTAATTTTCCTATCATGACTCCATAGCCCAATGGATGGCACGGTCTTGGCCCATTCTCTCTGCTGAAACAGCCTGCTGTTTTGTTCCTTTCCTCCCACTGCTTTCTCAGTCCATGATCTCGTGACCAACCCAGCAACCTTTCAACCAAATCGTTTTTAAAACCCCCCTTTGTGCTTTATAACTAGCCTAAAATCTCATTTTGAGCTTCAAAGATGTATCATTCTTAGCTCTATTTGGAGAGATCCCTCTCCGGGTCCAGGAGGGCTAGATCCTAGGGCCCCCAAAGTGGTTTGATGTTGTCTCATCTTTTGGTCTTGCCAATCTGGCCAAAACATGGAAACCCCAACATAATGGCGACTCCACTGGGGACGAATCTAAGA
Organism: Pinus albicaulis; assembly: GCA_034641835.2. Classification (NCBI taxonomy): domain Eukaryota; kingdom Viridiplantae; phylum Streptophyta; class Pinopsida; order Pinales; family Pinaceae; genus Pinus; species Pinus albicaulis. The sequence goes on from CM076583.1 coordinate 49,138,803, forward strand.
GTCAAGAACCGCTGATAGTTGGTCCATTTCCCATTGTCATCACCAACATAATGGCGACTCCACAGGGGACGAATCTGAGAGTCAAGAACCGCTGATAGTTGGTCCATTTCCCATTGTCGTCACCAACATAATGACGACTCCACTGGGGAAAGAACTGCTTTGTCTCTAGATTGGCTTCTCATTGCTGATGGTGGACAGCATCCTGCTTCAAATTGTTAAATTCATCCACCTGACGACTCCACACCCCATAATCCTAGAAGACTCCACTGGAGGAAGAACCTGAAAGATGGCCAGACCTCATAGAAGGGTAGAACATACAGGTTGGATTTGGTTTAAAGAATTCATTATTTTTTTCTACCACTATGTTCTGTCCTACTTTAAGCCTAATCAAGTGTACAAAGATGAAACCCATGATGAGTATGGGAAAGATCTCAAGCCTCAGTCTTCAGACTGTGAGCAAACCTATACTCCTGTGAAAAACCTGGTGGAACAAGAAGCTCATGTTCTATCTCCCACTCTTCAAGAAGCTTCAAGCAGCCATGAGCCTATTGTTACATCACCCACACCTACAAAGGTCATAGAAAGATATAAGCCTCTGGTTTTACCTCTCTTCTTCCAACCCCTGCCTACGGAATTAATAAACCAGCTGCCTCATTTTGATGGGGAAAATAAAGGGTCCTCTGCTGAAGAACATGTTCAAAATCTGGAGGATTTACTTGAGCTGTATGAAATAGAAGAAGCTGATGTGTGCATTAGAATGTTTGCTTTGTCATTACAAGGAAATGTTAAGAGTTGGCTCAAAGGCCTTCCAGAAGCAAGCATTTTCTGCTTCAATCAGTTTTCTCAAGTTTTCCTTGATAGATGGGCGGCCCCGAAGAATGCTCTCCTCATCCTAAAAGAATATCAAAATTTGAGAAGGCAGCCAGGAGAGACAGTGCAAGAGTTTTCAGCCAGGTTCAATAAGGTATATGATGCAATGCCTTCTGATATAAAACCACCTTTGGGATGGGCTTTATTGCACTATCCAAGTTCTTTTGACCCCGAGGTGGAATTCCATATCAGGCAAAAAGAGCCTTTGAGCCTGGAGGAAATGCAGGATATAGCAATCACTGTCGAATACAACATACAATGCAGGGAAGAAAGATTAAAAGCAGCAAGGAAGGACCGAACAGAGCAAATAGCGCAGATCTCTTTAGAGAACAAGCTGGAAATACTGATAGAGACTGCCTACTCCTTGCTAAATGTAAAAGAGCCAGAATATGAGGCTGAAACTAGAGGGGGTGATTGGGAAAGACCTGCCCCTCGTCCTCGAGAAAGACAAATCAGATCTCTACAAGACAGAAGTCGCATGCCAAGCATGTATGATGAACCAGAGCTTGAATCAGAAAATGAACTTGCAGAGTATTTTGAAGAAAGAATTGTTGAGAGTCCTGAAGACTTGATGGGTGACGATGCTTGTAATTATGATTTCTCCGATGTTGATCTGTCTGATGATAATTTTTTCCGAAGGGGAACTGAGCTCGCAGGGACATCTTCAGAAGATTCATGGGAGGAATATCACGACCATCAGCTTCAGGAAGATGATGAGTTAATGCCGTCCATCTATGATACTGATGGAGAAAGCATTGAAAGCATGATAGCAGACGAAGATTCATTGAATCTTCTATCTGCTTTATATCTGAACATCAGTTATACTTGCTAAGCGGACAGAGGCCAGCAGCTCTTCAGCACAGAGGATGAGGAGAAAAGAGATGAGGGAAGTCTTGAGAGGAACGAATATCCAGAGCCTTCTCCCGAAGGGATTAAGGTAATCAAAGAAGCCCCCGCTCAAGAATATGTTGATTTTTTCACAGAGTTTAGCCCGTTGCAGCAGAACCGACCTGTGGAACTAGAGGACAGCACTGTTGAATATAATGAGCCCTCTAGCTCAAGTTGCATTGAAGATGAGCGAGGTCCTCTTTCCCACATACATCTTTGTATTGGTTCAAAGGAAGAGGAGTTACTCCTGGTTGATGCCCATATGCCAAATACTCCCAACCAGGAAGAGGAGGAGTGTGAATACAAAGGCCTCACTACAGACGCAGTGATTGAAGCTGCCCAGGATGCAGACAGCCTATCAGTCATGGTAGGCTTTGAAGGAAAAAGCTTACATCATGAGTTTGTTGACCCTGTGGCAGACTACATGGAGGCCCTGATTGGCTCAGCTCCACAAGCATCAATCTTTTGCAAGAGCCCAATACATCAAAGTTGGTCACCACTGATGGTGACTTCAGTTTTGAAGGACCACATGTAGAGCACCCTGTGGTTATCTCTGACAGACAGTCAGTGCTCATATCCTTTTTTGCTATTAATTGACTGGCTGCATTGGCATTACTGCATCACCTAAACCATCATAGTTTTCCAGTTAGATTATGGTAGGCAGGAAAGCTCAATAAAGCTCAGTACATGAGCAAGTAGATTAGTTGTTTCATTTTCTGTCTTAGAATGTAGAGAAGAAACTTGCTAGACAGTCTAATCCTAGCAGGTAGTAGTGTAGGTAGAGAAGCATATGAGACCAACAGTCTAATCTGGTCTCATGGAGCAATAAGGGTAGAAGTAGAATAGGTTTATTTTTTCCTGTTTGTAAAAATTAATGATGTAAAGGGTCTGCAAGTCCGAATGCACCCAAGAAGAAAAAATGTTAGGACTATAGTGTAGGTAGGTAGTTGTATGGGAGAATTTTTACTGCTGATATGATGTCTGCATGAGTTGTGGTAGCTAAAATCAAAGAAGAAAAGGAGGGTTCAAGCAGCAGGCATCTGGCCTACACCAAGAGATCATCTTCTGGTTTCTTGGCTCCTTCAAGAAGAATCCATCCCCATGTGGAGCCACTGTTAGCCCCTCTATGAAATTTTTGACAAGCAAATAGGGGGCTAAATTATTTTTGAGTCTTCAAGGAATGCATTTCCTCTAAAAACACAGTCTCCTTGAAGCCTCTATGTGCCTTTTATCCTTTGATCAAATCCCCTCTGCTGATTTCCCTTATAAAACCTCTCTGTTATGTGAAGAAATGCCCAAAGGCCCCCCTTTTCCTTCTTATTTCATCCCCCAAAGCCTTTGTTTTCTCTCCCCTATATTCCCCCTTCTTTCCCCATTTACCCTCAAGTCCCCCCAAGATCCCATTTAACTTCTTCCCCTACCCTTGGTTTTCCCTTTTCTTCCTCTATCGTTCCCCTTCCCTACCTCTTAAAATCCATTAAAAGGGGTAAAAACCCACTTTCCGACCATGTTATAGGGCTTAGCCCCTTTACCGCAAGCCCCTTCAACCACTTCCCCACATGTGCCCCGGCGCTGGGACCAAGCGCTTAAGTCCCAGGCGCTAATCGCAATCGGAAGCCGACCGGGTGTGCATTTCCTTTGTAACAGCAAAGAACCCCGATGCAATTGGTTTTTAACACAAAGTCTCGCGATGAGTTGTGGTCCATTGATCTGTCGTAAAGATCGACGACGGAGCGCTAATCACAAGCCCCCCCGCCCATCGCAATCGCAACATCCACGTTGCACCCTCCGATCAATCACAACCTTGTCTTCCGATCTCCCGATTGTGATCTTCCGATTCAATCACAGCCGTCCATTTCCCCGCGATTTGACGGCGGAGCGCTAATCGCATTGCCCCATTCAATCGCAATCGCAACATCCACATCATAACCCCCGATCAATCGCAACTGTGACTTCCGATCCCCCGATCGCACTGTCCCCCGATTGCATCTGAGCCGTTGATCTATTCCGCGATCCGACGGCCAGCGCTCAATCGCTTTTCCCTTCCCGATTTTCAATTGCAAGTCCTTCTCCCGATGCTCTGATTACATCCCGACCGTTCATCTCCCTGCTGATCTTACGGCTCAGCGCTAATCGCTTTGTTCCCTTCGCACCTCCTGTTTCTCCCTCCGATGGATTGTGAGCCGTTGATCTGGACCCGAGATCAACGGTCAGCGATCAATCGCAAGTCCCTCTCCAATCGCAATCGCATTCCTTTCTCTCTGCCCCTCGGATTTCATCTCCGTGGTCCATTCCTTCCCCAGATCGACGGTCCTTGCTCAATCGCATCTCCAACCCCAATCGCAATCGGAACTTTTTGAATATGTGTTGCGATTGACGATCGTTCCGACCTCCGATTGCGATGGTGTGATTAAATCCCCACCGTCTGTTTCCCGTGCAAATCCACGACTCAGGTTTAATCGCCCTCCGCCTCTACCGGGTCCCACCTCCATGGCCTCTGCTCCATTGTTTTCCATCATTTCCTTTGTATTTTGACCCAACGCTAGTCTTTGGGTTTTGCACTATGTGTTCATTTCTCCGCTCCTCTCCGCTGTTACCACCGTTCCACCACCGTTCCTCCAGGTTTTCACTGCATTTCTCCACCACTGCTCGGGTCTTAAACAGAGCTATTTCGTTGTGCAGACAGCTCATAGAGGTATTCTCAGCACTGCCAGGAGATCAGCAAATGGTTTCAAAGGGGTTAGTGGTTTCTGTTGACATAATTAGTGTTAACCTCACAAGTCAAAGGATCAAGGCACAGTTTGAAGACCAAGAACACACTGTAAAGTCTTATCTGTGTTAAATATCAGCAGAGTACGTTCTCTCCAAACGTACACCGTTCCTACAGCGTTCTCCATCCCTCTCGAGCCCAGGGAAATTAAATGCACAGACAAGAGCTTCATTAAAGACTGTCTGAGCAGCAGTAATGGAGGTATGGAGAAGTCGTGGGCTTCCATCCATGTCATTTATTTCAGAATGGCAACACAGAGCTCCAGGCTCCATAAGGATTTAAAGAATGTATCAGAGGTCAATCTCGACCCGACAGAGATCTCCAAAACAGTCTACAGAGTACACACAGCGCTGCAGAAAGCCATTAAGCAGTATGGGCGTGAACACTTCCGCCTTACTGTCTTAATGAGTCTCATTTATTTGTTTATCTACTTCTGTGTCTTCCTCTTCTTTTATAAAAATCCCTGAGAACGAATTGTAAAGGTTGTTGTTGCCTTGCTGGGCATCTGCTGTTAGAGGGATTCATTCCGACTGTTAGAACAAGGAGAGAGTAGTAGAGTAGTTGTATGTAATAGGCTGGGAGGAGAAGTTGGGACTGTATTAGCCATTGAGCCATATTGTACATGACTAGTTTTGCATCAATTAATCAAAGCACATTTCACAGGATCCTGGTCTATTACTATTGGTGATGTTTTCTTACTCTGTTTATTACATTTCCATATTGTTTCATGTTCTTCTGGTAGGCATCAGAATAATGGTATAGGATTTGCCTGCTGGCTGATGTATGAACTTGGGGGTTTGCCTCTTAGATGTTTCTCTATAATCTTATCTCTGTCTTTCCCTTGGAGTTGCTAAAGCAGACCTGGAGTTAAATGACCTCTGGCCTGATCTATAAGCTGCCCCTTTGTCTCTCTGAGAGCAGCCTTTGAGTATGTCCAAGCAGGTCTGGAGTTAAATGACCTCTGACCTGATCTATAGACAGAAAATTGGTTGCTTTCCTTCTTTCACTTTCCTCCTTAATGTTCCATCCCATCATCTATCTAAAAATATCTTTTAGTATAGATGACTTGCCCTTTGGAAGCCTTGGCTAGTGGATGCAAGTAATTTCCCTCTCATGACTCCATAGCCCAATGGATGGCACGGTCTTGGCCCATCCTCTCTGCTGAAATATCCTGTTGTTTTGTTCCTTTCCTCCCACTGTTTTCTCAGTCCATGATCTCGTCACCAACCCAGCAACCCTTCAACCAAATTATTTAAAACCCCCTCTGTGCTTCATAACTAGCCTAACATCTTATTTTGGATGGCACGGTCTTGGCCCATCCTCCTTGCTGAAGGTCCTGCTGCCTTGTCCCTTTTCTCCCATTGCTTTCCCAGTCTGTGATCTCATGACTCAACCCAGCAACCCTTCAACCAAATCATTTAAAACCCCTCTGTGCTTCATAACTAGCCTAACATCTTGTTTTGAGCTTCAAGGATACATCAGTCTTTGCTCTATTTGGAGAGATCCCTCTCCGGGTCCAGGAGGGCTAGATCCTAGGGCCCCAAAGTGGTTCTGATGTTGTCTCATCTTTTGGTCTTGCCAATCTGGCCAAAACATGGGAACCCCAACTGTTAGCCCCCCTATAAATTTTTGACAAGCAATTAGGGGGCTAATTTGTTGCTGAGTCTCCAAGGAATGCATTTCCCCTGAAATACAGCCTCCTTGAAGCCCCTTTGTGCCCTTTATCCTTTGATGGTTCCCCCTCTGCTGGTTTCCCTTTTTAAAGCCTCTCTGTTGATGAAGAAATGCCCAAAGACTCCCTCCCCCCTTTATTTTTCCCCATCTAACCTCTTTTTATCCCTCATTTTTCTCCCCTTCTATTTCCCCATTTACTCCTCAAATTCCCCCAAAATCCCCTTTAAACTCCTCCCCTACCTTTGGTTTTCCCTTCTTTCCCCTCTATTTCTCTATCGTTCCCCTCCTTCACCTTTAAAATCCATTAAAATGGGCCCAAAACCCATGTTTCGACCTTATTATAAGGCCCAGCCCCTTTACTGTAGGCCCCTTCCAAACCACTTCCCCACGTGACCTTTCCCCAAGACCAAGCGCTTAAGCCTTGGGGGCCAATCGCAATCGGAAGGTCGGGCGGGTGCATATTTCCTTTGTAAACAGCAAAAGCCCCGAGGCGATTTGATTATAACGTTAAGTCCCCGCTCCGATCTAAACCGTTGATTCGCTGCGATCCGACGGTCCTCCGCCAATCGCACCCCCGCCCGATCGCCGATCGCAAGTCTTCCTGTCGCCGCCCCGATTAAATCCTGGCCGTTGATCTGTCCCGCGATCCGACGGCCAGCGCTTAATCGCTCCTTCCCCTCCGATTATGTTCCCCACCGTTGATCTCCCCGCCGATCCGACGGTCTGCGCTCAATCGCACCCGTCTCTCCGATCGCAATCGCATCACTCATCGCGTACCTCCCGATTGAGATCCTCCGATTACATCGCAGCCATCCATCTCCCTTCTGATCCGACGGTCACCGCAGCTCCCGATCCCCCGATCGCATTGACCCTCCGATCTCATCCTGACCGTCCATTCTTCCCGCAGATCAACGGTTCACGTTTAATCGCACCTTCCTCCCGATCGCCGATCGCAAGCCCTTCTGTCTGCCTCCCGATCGCATCTCCGCCATCCATTCTCCCGCGATCGGACGGTCCTACACCAATCACAAGTCCTTCCGTCTCCCTTCCGATTTAATCCTGACCGTTGATCAGTTCTCAGATCTAACGGTCATCGCTCAATCGCATTGCCCCGCTCAATCGCAATCGGAACTTTCAATGGTGCCGCCCCGATTGAGATGCTCCGATTACATCTCAGCCGTTCATCCTTCCCGTGATCGAACGGCCCGGCGCTAATCGCATCCCCTTCCATCCATCGCCCGATTTGATCTCCGCCGTCCGTTCCTCCAAGATCTGACGGTTCGTGTTTATTTGCCCTCCGCCTCTGCTGGGTCCCACTCCATTCATCTGTTTATTGGTTTTTGATGTTTTCCCGTGTAAATCGCCCAAACGCTGAACGGCGGGGGTTTTACACTATGTGTTTGTTTCTCCGCTCCTCTCCGCTGTTACCACCGTTTCACCACCATTCCTCCGGGTTTTCACAGCATATCTCCACCACTGCCCGGGCTTTAAACAGGTGTATTTTAAAGTGTGCAGATAATGCAGAGAGGCCGATTCAGCGGCCATGCAAAGCAGCAGAGACCGGATTTAAAAGGGATTTACGCTTGTAATTAAAGATTAACAATGTGAAATCACAGGTCAAAGGATTCAAACACAGTTGAAGACTTAAGCACGCAAAGAGTCTTATCTATGTTTAATATCGGCAGAGTACATTTTCTTCCAGACAGTCCACCTCCTACAGCAATCTCCATGCTTCCTCGAGCCCATAGCCGATTCGGTACTTGCAGCAGCGAACTTCCTAAGGCATCCCAGCGACGACTGACGGCATGGGGCCATGCGGAACTTCCATCCGGTTCATTTTATTCCGCAAAGCCCGAACGAAAACTCCGGTTCGCAAAACAATTTAAAGAATGTGTCGGAGGGTCCAAGTACGAGTTGGCGAGAGATCTCCGAACGATCTCTCGGTACCTACGGCGTGCAGTTAGCCATTAGCGATTGTGGGCATGGACACTTCCGCCACAAGTACATGTAGCCAGGTCTCATTAATTGTCTATACGCCTCTTTGTCTCTTCCTCTTCTCCTATAAGAAATCCCCGAGAACACATTGTAAAGGTTGTTGTTCAGTTGCTGCGTAGTTCCCTGTTAGAGGGATTCATTCGACTGTTAGAACAGTCTTGGGAGGGAGTAGCAGAGTAGTTGTATGTAATAGGTTGGGAGGAGAAGTCTGGACTGTATTAGCCATTGAGCCATAATGTACATGACTAGTTTTGCATCAATTAATCAAAACACATTTCACAGGATCCTAGTCTATTACTATAGGTGATGTTTTCTTACTCTGTTTATTACATTTCCATATTGTTTCATGTTCTTCTGGGCTTGCATCAGAATAATGGTATAGGATTCACCCTTGTTAGGTGCCCTATGCTGTCTGCTCTCCCTACTTTTATGTTTTTATTGCTCTATGTTCTATCTAAGAGATGGTTTCGATTGATTTAACAGTAGCATTGAGATATTTGTTGTTACTATTTTAGCTAATGTATGAGTTAGTTGTTTGTTGATTCTGTGCGAAAGTGGGTTCCACGAGTTTTAACTTCGGTCATTGGATATTGTTGCTATTTGGTGATGTGTGGTTTCAGAGTTTGTGTAGATATTTCTCTGTGCTTATCCCCTACTGTTTTCCTTGGAGTTGCTAAAGCAGACCTGGAGTTAAATGACCTCTGGTCTGATCTATAAGCAGCCCCATTGTCTTTTTGAGAGCTTCCTTTGAGTATGTCCAAGCAGGTCTGGAGTTAAATGACCTCTGACCTGATCTATAGACAGAAAGTTGGTTGTCTTTCCTTCTCCCACTTTCCTTCCTTAATGTTCCACCCCACTCTCTAATCTAAATATCCTTTAGTATTAGATAACTTGCCCTTTGGAGGCTTTGTCTAGTGGTTGCATGTAATTACCTTTCATGACTCCATAGCCCAATGGATGGCACTGTCTTGGCCCATCCTCACCCATTTGATCCTGGCACCGCCTTCTCCCTTTTCTCCCATTACTTTCGATGCAGCAGTCTGCGCGGCTCCAACCCAGCAACCCTTCAACCAAACCATTTAAAAACCCCTTGTGCTTCATAACTAGCCTAACATCTCATTTCGAGCTTCATAGATATATCATTCTTAGCTCTATTTGGAGAGATCCCTCTCCGGGTCCAGGAGGGCTAGATCCTAGGGCCCAAAAGTGGTTCCGATGTTGTCTCATCTTTTGGTCTTGCCAATCTGGCCAAAACATGGGAACACCAACATAATGGCGACTCGGCCGGGAACTGAAGGCACTTTGTCTCTGGGTGCTTCTCGTGGCGGTGGTGGACAACATCCTGGCTAGGTGTGATTCATCCTGGCGACTCCACGGTCCATAATAGGGAAAGGCTCACTGGAGGAAGAACCTAAAAGATGGCCAGACCTCATAGAAGGGTAGAACATACGGGTTGGATTTGGTTTAAAGAATTCATTGTTTTTGTCTACCACTATGTTCTATCCTACTTTAAGCCTAATCAAGTGTACAAAGATGAAACCCATGATGAGTATGGGAAAGATCTCAGGCCTCAGTCTTCAGACCGTGAGCAGACCTATACTCCTGTAAAAAGCCTGGTGGAACAAGAAGCTCATGTTGTATCTCCCACTCTTCAAGAGCTTCAAGCAGCCATGAGCCTATTGTTACATCACCCACACCTACGAAGTTCATAGAAAGATATAAGCCTCTGGTTTTACCTCCCTTCTTCCAACCCCTGCCTACAGAATTAATAAACCAGCTGCCTCATTTTGATGGGGAAAATAAAGGGTCCTCTGCTGAAGAACATGTTCAAAATTTGGAGGATTTACTTGAGCTGTATGAAATAGAAGAAGACGATGTGCGCATTAGGATGTTTGCTTTGTCGTTACAAGGAAATGTTAAGAGTTGGCTTAAAGGCCTTCCAGAAGCAAGCATTTTCTGCTTCTATCAGTTTTCTCAAGTTTTCCTTGATAGATGGGCGGCCCCGAAGAATGCTCTCCTCATCCTAAAAGAATATCAGAATTTGAGAAGGCAGCCAGGGGAGACAGTGCAAGAGTTTTCAGCCAGGTTCAATAAGGTTTATGATGCAATGCCTTCTGATATAAAACCACCTTTGGGATGGGCTTTACTGCACTATCCAAGTTCTTTTGACCCCGAGGTGGAGTTCCATATCAGGAAAAAAGAGCCTTCGAGCCTGGAGGAAATGCAGAATATAGCAATCACTGTCGAATACAACATACAGTGCAGGGAGGGAAGATTAAGAGCAGCGAGGAAGGACCGAACCGAGCAAACAGCGCAGATCTCTTTAGCGGACCAGCTGGAGAGACTGATAGAGGCTGCCAGTTCCTTGCTGAAAGCAAAAGAGCAAGAAGATGAGGCTGAAACCAGAGAGGATGATTGGGAGAGACCTGCTCCTTGTCCCCAAGAAAGACAAACCAGATCTCTGCAAGACAGAAGTTACATGCATGGCATGTATGATGAACCAGGGCTTGAATCAGAAAATGAACTTGCAGAGTATTTTGAAGAAAGAATTGCTGAGAGTCCTGAAGATTTGATTGGTGGCAATACTTACAATTATGATTTCTCTGATGTGGATATGTCTGACGATGAGTTTTTTCCAAAGGGAAACCGAGCTTGCACGGCCATCATCAGAGGTCCCATGGGAGGAAGATTACGACCATCAGCTTCAGGAAGATGATGAGTTAATGCCGGCCATCTATGATACTGATGGAGAAAGCATTGAAAGCATGATAGCAGACGAAGATTCATTGAATCTTCTATCTGCTTTATATCTGAACATCAGTTACACTTGCCAAGCGGACAGAGGCCAGCGACTCTCCAGCGCAGAAGACAAAGAGGAAAGAGATGAGGGAAGTCTTGAGCGGAACGAATGTCCAGAGCCTTCTCCCGAAGGGATTAAGGTAATAAAAGAAGTCCCCGCTCAAGAATATGTTGATTTTTTCACAGAGTTTAGCCCGTTGCAGCAGAACCAACCTGCGGAACTAGAGGACAGCACTGTTGAATATAATGAGCCCTCCAGCTCGAGCTGCATTGAAGGTGAGCGAGGTCCTCTTTCCCACATACATCTTTGTATTGATGCAAAGGAAGAGGAGGTATTCCTGGTTGATGCCCATATGCCAAATACTCCCAATCAGGAAGAGGCGGAGTATAATTGCAAAGGCCTCACTACAGATGCAGTGATTGAAGCTGCCCAGGATGCAGACTGCTTATCAGTCATGATAGGCTTTGAAGAAAAAAGTTTACATCACGAGTTTGTTGACCCTGTGGCAGACTACATGGAGGCCCTGATTGGCTCAGCTCCGCAAGCATCATACTTTTGCAAGAGCCAAGCACAAAAAAATTGGTCACCACTGCTGGTGGCCTCGGTTTTGAAAGGCCACATGCAGAGCACCTTGTGGTTATCTCTGACAGGCAGCCAGTGCTCATATCCTTTTTTGCTATTATTAGACTGGCTGCATTGGCATTATTGCATCACCTAGAACATCAGGGATTTCCAGTAGGGTAGGGTAGGTAGGAAAGGCTCAATAAAGCTCATTACATGAGCAAGTAGATTGGTTGTTTCATTTTCTGTCCTAGAATGTAAAGAAGAAACCTGCTAGACAGTCTAATCCTAGCAGGTAGTAGTATAGGTAGAGAAACATGTGAGACCAACAGTCTAATCTGGTCTCATGGAGCAATAAGGGTAGAAGTAGAATAGGTTTATCTTTTTCTGTTTGTAAAAATTAATGATGTAAAAGGGTCTGCAAGTCCAAATGCACCCAAGAAGAAATTTTTTTAGGACTATAGTATGGGTAGGTAGTTGTATGGGAAGTGTTTCTGCTGATATGTTGTCTTCACAGTTTGTGGCAGCTGATCAAGAAAAGAAAAGGATGGTTTCAAGCAGCAGGCATCTGGCCTACACCAAGAGATCGTTTTCTGGTTTCTTGGCTCCTTCAAGAAGAAACCATCCCCATGTGGAGCCACTGTTAGCCCCCCTATAAATTTTTGACAAGCAATTAGGGGGCTAATTTGTTGCTGAGTCTCCAAGGAATGCATTTCCCCTGAAATACAGCCTCCTTGAAGCCCCTTTGTGCCCTTTATCCTTTGATGGTTCCCCCTCTGCTGTTTTCCCTTTTTAAAGCCTCTCTGTTGATGAAGAAATGCCCAAAGACTCCCCCCCCCTTTATTTTTCCCCATCTAACCTCTTTTTATCCCTCATTTTTCTCCCCTTCTATTTCCCCATTTACTCCTCAAATTCCCCCAAAATCCCCTTTAAACTCCTCCCCTACCTTTGGTTTTCCCTTCTTTTCCCTCTATTTCTCTATCGTTCCCCTCCTTCACCTTTAAAATCTATTAAAATGGGCCCAAAACCCATGTTCCGACCTTATTATAAGGCCCAACCCCTTTATTGTAGGCCCCTTCCAAACCACTTCCCCACGTGACCTTTCCCCAAGACCAAGCGCTTAAGCCTTGGGGGCCAATCGCAATCGGAAGGTCGGGCGGGTGCATATTTCCTTTGTAAACAGCAAAAGCCCCGAGGCGATTTGATTATAACGTTAAGTCCCCGCTCCGATCTGAACCATTGATTCGCTGCGATCCGACGATCCTCCGCCAATCGCACCCCCGCCCGATCGCCGATCGCAAGTCTTCCTATCGCCGCCCCGATTAAATCCTGGCCATTGATCTGTCCCGCGATCCGACGGCCAGCGCTTAATCGCTCCTTCCCCTCCGATTATGTTCCCCACCGTTGATCTCCCCGCCGATCCGACGGTCTGCGCTCAATCGCACCCGTCTCTCCGATCGCAATCGCATCACTCATCGCGTACCTCCCGATTGAGATCCTCCGATTACATCGCAGCCGTCCATCTCCCTTCTGATCCGACGGTCACCGCAGCTCCCGATCCCCCGATCGCATTGACCCTCTGATCTCATCCTGACCGTCCATTCTTCCCGCAGATCAACGGTTCACGTTTAATCGCACCTTCCTCCCGATCGCCGATCGCAAGCCCTTCTGTCTGCCTCCCGATCGCATCTCCACCGTCCATTCTCCCGCGATCGGACGGTCCTACGCCAATCGCAAGTCCTTCCGTCTCCCTTCCGATTTAATCCTGACCGTTGATCAGTTCTCAGATCTAACGGTCATCGCTCAATCGCATTGCCCCGCTCAATCGCAATCGAAACTTTCAATGCTGCCGCCCCGATTGAGATGCTCCGATTACATCTCAGCCGTTCATCCTTCCCGTGATCGAACGGCCCGGCGCTAATCGCATCCCCTTCCTCCATCGCAATCGGAACTTTTGAACTATGTCACCCCCGGTCCCCTCCGATTGTGATAGCCCGATTTCATCTCCGCCGCCCGTTTCCTCCATGATCTGACGGCCCAGGTTTAATCACCCTCCGCCTCTGCCGGGTCCCACTTCCCAAGCTTCCGCTCCATTGTTGTTCATTCGTTCCTTTGTATTTCGGCCCGACATTAAGTTTTGGGTTCTACACTGTCATTTCTCCGCCACTTTCCATTGGTTCTCCACTATCCCGCCACCATTCCGCTGCCTCCGCAGCATTTCCTCCACCACCACCGCCCGGTTTTACAGTCTCTTTCCACTGTGCGGAATAGTACAGAGATGGCCCGTTCAGCATTGCCAGTGACCAACAGAAGGAATTCAAAGGGGTTGGTGCCTGTTATTAATGAAATTAAATGTCTTGCCCTGTATTCAAAGGATCAAGGCACAGTTCGAAGACCAAGAGCACACGGTAAAGTATTATCTGTGTTTATATATCAGTAGAAGTACTCTTCTCCAGAAGGACATCTTCCTACGGCAATCTCCATGCCTCCTCGAGCCCTTAAACAGATTAATGCACTGGCGGAGCTTCATTAGAGACTGTCTGAGCAGCAGTAATGGAGGTATGGAGATATCGCGGATTTTCATCCAGTTCATTTATTCCAGAGTGGCAGCACAGAGTTCCAGACCACCATAAAGGATCCCAAAAGAAATATCCGAGGTCAAAATCTGACCTGACAGAGATCTCCGAACCAGATTACAGAGTACCTACAGCACTGCAGAGAGCCATTAAGTAGTATGGGCGTGAACACTTCCGCCTTACTGTCTTAATGAGTCTCATTTATTTTTTTATCTACCTCTGTCTCTTCCTCTTCTCCTATAAAGATCCCCGAGAACATAATGTAAAGGTTGTTGTTCAGTTGCTGGTAGTTTGCTGTTAGAGGGATTCATTTGACTGTTAGAACAGTCGTGGGAGGGAGTAGCAGAGTAGTTGTATGTGTTTGGGGAGGAGAAGTATAATTTATATGTATTAACGACTCGGAAGGAATAAAACGCGGTTTTATCAATTAATCAAAGCATATTTCACGGGGATCTCAGTCATCACTATTGATGATGTGTTTCTTACTCTGTTTATTACATTTTTCCACATTGTTTCATTTATTATGCAATATTGCCAGGAATAATGGTATAAGTTCACCCTTGTTAGGTGCCCTATGTTGTCTGCTCTCCTTGCCCTCAATTTTTCTGCTTTATGTGCTATCTGAGAACGGTTTTCAGTTGATTTAACCAGCGCAGTGGATGTTATTTCCTGCTGGATGATGTATGAATTAGTTGAAGTTGTTCCTAGATGTTCTTGAGGGGTTTCAAGCTGGAAGGTTTGGGAACACTGGGGATGAGTGTTAGCCCTGTCCACTAGGAACCTTGCGCGACCTGCTGACCTTTCTAAGATCCCTTTTTTTATCTTATCTCTATTTTTCCCTTGGAGTTGATAAAGCAGACCTAGAGTTAAATGACCTCTGGTCCAATCTATAAGTAGCCCCTTTGTCCACCTTTGAGAGCTGCCTTTGAGTACGTCCAAGCAGGTCTAGAGTTAAATGACCTCTGACCTGATCTATAGACAAAAAATTGGTTGTCTTTCCTTCTTCCACTTTCTCTCCTTAATGTTCCATTCCACCATTTGCCTAAAAGATCCTTTAGTGTAGATGAATTGCCCTTTGAATGCCTTGGCTAGTGGATGCATGTAATTTCCTTTCATGACTCCATAGCCCAATGGATGGCACTGTCTTGGCCTATCCTCTTTGGTGAAGCCTCCTGCTGCCATGTTCCTTTCCTCCCATTGCTTTCTTGGCCTATGATCTCCTAACCAACCCAGCAACCCTTCAACCAAACCATTTAAAACCCCTCTGTGCTTCATACCTAGCCTAACACCTCATTTTGAGCTTCAAAGAGACATCATTCTTTGATCTATTTGGAGAGATCCCTCTCCGGGTCCAGGAGGGCTAGATCCTAGGGCCCCAAAGTGGTTCTGATGTTGTCTCATCTTTTGGTCTTGCCAATCTGGCCAAAACATGGGAACCCCAACAGAGATAGGTTGGGTCTCAAAGTCTGTCATAGGATCCTCTTGATCTTCATGTTCGAGGACTATTTTCAACATCTGGCATTTTAAATTTTCAGGCATGGGTGACTTATTCATAAAATTATTGATTACATCATCTTCAGTTTGATCCTTGAATTCGAGAGCTTCTACTAGTGTCAGAGGTGGACGGATGTTTTGCTCCCAATATGTAGCTAGATGTTTGTGAAGTTTTACCATGGGTAAGCTTGGTTTTGCAGGAAGATAAATAATGATATTTTTTATAGAATATCCTCTAGTGATAGTCATGCTGCCTGCTCGACAGCCTATGTAAGCATCTGTTGTGGCTAGCCAAGGTCGCCCAAGAATCAATGGGTGCCCTTCCATCCTGTTTTTTGGATTAATGACTAAAAAATAAGCTGGGTATTCCCATGATTCCAAATAGATCATGATGTCTTGTAGTATTCCTTCTGGTCCGATAACAGATCTGTCAGCCAGTTCTAGAAGTGTGGCCATAGGTTCTAATGTTGATATGCCCAGTTTTTCACAAGCTCCAGTAGTTAGGATGTTAATGTCTGCCCCTAGGTAAACCAATATGTTTGGAAATGAGTGGCCAGAGATTTGCATAGCTACAATGGGGTTCCCCGGGTCTTCATATTTCACAGGTGAATCCCTACCTAACAACAAGTCAGATAGCGTTCCTACCACATGAACGGTGGGTGCAGCCTTTGTTTTGCTTGACTTGTTTTTTTCCACATAATTCTTTGACTGTCTTTGCATAGATGGGAATGTCTTGGATGGCTTGGAGAAGAGGAATTTTTATACAAAGGTTTCTTAATTCCCCTATGATGTTAAAATCTGGAGCGATTATAGGCCTGGGTAGATTTAATCTTTCAGGAAATGGAGGTGGGGTCACCCTAAGTTCTTCAGGTCTTTGTTGATCAATTGTTTCCTTATCTTTACCTATTTCTATTATATTCGTTAAGCTAGGTTCTGTTGAGGTTTCAATTTGGGACTGAGGTGGAGTTGAGGCTTCTATAGGTAAGATGGTACGTCCTAATCTTAACCTCAGTTCGTTGCACTATTTTTGTTCGTTATTGGGTTTTGGATTTTCTATGATCTGAATTAGTTTAACCGGTTTGTTATTGGGATTAGGATTGTGTTGGGCTAGAAATTGAGGACATATGGCAGGCTGCTAGTTATGTTGAACTGGATATGGAGCTGGCAACGTAGGTTGATTTTGGGTCCCTGCTCCTATAAAAAAATTGGCCATTCCCATGGGTCGCTGCCAATTCCAATTGGTGTTTTGAATAGGGGGGTTTGGCCACTGGCTTTGATATAGGACATTTTGCCAATAAGGGGGTGAGCAAGGAAATTTTTTCCAATTATTCCCTGATGGAGGTTGTGTAGACTAGGGTGGCATAGGAAACTCTTGGTTTAGCCAGGTTGGGAAGGATTTTTGAGTCTGCCAAGTTGTTGCAGGGTTTTGCTGGCTAAACTGTAGTGAAGGAAAGTATTGAGGCAGGTCTTGCGGTATGCTAGGTCGTGCTTGCCATTTCCAACGATTATTCATTAAATAGAATAGCTCTCTTTCTTCCTCTACTTCCTTGTAGACAGCTTTCAGCCCGAGAAGTGAAGGACACTGGTCTGTGGTATGATCCTTAGTGCAGATAGCACAAGTCTGAACCATGTCCAAAGGACATTCCCTCTAGCTGTGCTTCTTCCGACATTTTGGGAAAAATATGGCCAAGTTTTGTTCTGCTAAAGCTTGTTTCTGTTTGGCTTGTAAAATGTCAAGTTGTGTTATCAAGGTACCCAGGATGTCAGTTTTGAAATTTTCTAATAGATTTCCAAATTCTGCTCTGGTTACATTGCCATTGGTCTGCTTAAGGTCTTTCTTTATAGAATCACACCCAACAGGCCTATTGCGTGAGCTACCCCGAGAGCATCTAATACATAAGGAAATAATCTCGTCGTATTCTTCCTGGTAAATATTCCCCTTCCCCATTATGTTAAGCATCTCAACCCATTCTTCCATCATCCCTTTAAGCATCGTGGCTTTTAAAATGTTCTTGGATAGCGTGGTATATGGGGATATTTGTAAATTGTATTGAAATCTTTCTACTTGTTCTTCTAATGTTTCATTGTCTTTTGTAGACATATTGAAGATTTCATCTTTTAGATCTTAGGTTCGGCAATAGTCTTGGTATTTGGTAAGAAAAATATTCTTCATTTGGTCCCAGTTGTTTATAGTTCCTCCACCTAATCCCATGAACCAACGTAGCACAGTTCCTTGTAAGGTAGAGGGAAATAGTTTTAGTTTCTGGGGATCAGTGGTGTAGTCATATCCTCTGCATAAGACATAAAATTCAAATAGGAATGCATCAGGATATTTTGTGGTCAATCCATGAAAGGTGGGAATGTTGTGCAAGGGAATGGATTTCATAGGGTCATTGGCAGCATGATCAAAAATAGGTTATTCTAATGTTGATGTCTGCCTCTGATTCTGATTTTGATTATTTTCCATATGATCAAAGAGGTGCCAGAAATCTTCGGGAACTTCTTGATCTGGAGGAGTAATTCTAATAGGCTTGGGAGGTGAATGCGGTGGGGGTTTTACATCACTTCCCTGATCTGGGATCCTAAGTACTTCTATTTTTATTACTTCTTTAGGGGAATTAGGTTCTGATATTTCTCTGTGAATTCCTCCACTAGTTTCTCCCCCCCCCCCCCCCTTGTAGGTTGCAAGAGCCTCCCTCTTTTGAAGGGTCAGTGCCTATATGATCAGAAGTCTGCAGGCTTCGCTCAGACCCCTCTGTCTCGTAGTGAATCTTGACGTAGGCTATAGATGGTGAGGCTGCGCCTGAGGGAGTGTATTAGGAATTTGAATGGAAATAGTTTTGGGTCCTATAGATGCCTGAGATTCATCTTTCTTAATGATTTCGTCTATATATGTTGTTCTTCCAAGGATCACTGGTCCTTTGGATTGTGAGGATGGTTGCGAATGATTTCGGATTATTTCTATCTTCTTCTTCCTAGACATAAAACAAGAGCACCTATCTTACGGTTCTTTGCACGACTTGCTGGTAACCAGGCTAGAGGGGAAGCATGTTGCTTTCCGGTACGCAGGTCCTTGCCTCTCATTTTCAATACCCAATTCTTCACAACAATGGAGAAAGATGAATAAAGGAGATAACTTTTAACACTCTCCCTGGCAATGACGCCAAAATGTTGGGGCTCACAGAGGTGGCTTATTATCGACAACTCTAGTGCTTTCTCATTATTTATCAACCCGGGGTAAGTCTTCTTATTTCAAGAGTGTTGGCACAATATATGCGAGTGAGGTTGTCTAATAGTTACTCCTTGTTACTTATGAGGAGGAAATTTCTAACTTCCTAAGTTCACTTTTTCTAACGAGGGGTGGCTTGGATTGATTTTTAACCTAATATTGAGAAGCAAGATTGAGTAGCTATCTAATTGAATTAAAGAACAGTCTAACTGAACTGAAAAAAAATCGAGAGAAATCAAGCAGCAATTGAATTGAATTAAACAACAGTCTAAATAATCTGAACAACAATGGATTTGAATGGAACAATAGTCTAACTAAACTGAACAGTAATGGAATTGAATTGAATAGTAGTCTAGCTAACTGAGCAGTAATGGAACATCAGTGTAACTAACTGAGCAGTAATGGAACAACAATATAATTGAAGAAATTTAAATGAATTGTGCAACAATTATTTATGTAATTTTGCAATGGAATTCTCTTTATGAATTAATTAATCAACATTGATCGATGGTTGAATGCTTCGTTGTGCTAAAATATTAATGCAATCCTTAAAGAAAGATAACGTCGAAATCAGCTTATTCTATGATCTATAACTCAAATGCAATGGTATTGAAATAATTGGGACTATCTACTGATAATGAAGAATTGTCATAAGTCAGAAAATACAATTGCGATTGTCCAAATTCAAGGACTTGATTGCTAACAATCCTGAAGAAAGAGAAACTGTAACTTTATTGAATGGAAATATACTTTACAACTGCATCAGATACTTAAGCATTGGTTCTGTAACTACACAGAGTATGAAAACTTGCGAGGAACTTCCAGGGGTTGGACCTAGACCACCAGAAGCTCTAGTGCAGTAAAAATTCAAAAGATTATTGTTCAAAGCTCTATATTACGTCCAGTGATGTTACAAAAATACAATTAGACAGGTTGGTTCTGATGCATCGATTGTAGAATTAATTTCCTATCCTTCTCCAACTCTCCTTCTCCTTCGTCCTTCATCCTTTTAAAGGCGATTTCAAAAATGAGAACATATTTCCCAAACGACAGCCCACTGCACGTGGCTGTCATTTGAGTTCTTGGGCTTGAATTCATCTGTTTGCCTTCTGCCGGCCACTGGGAGTTACCGAAGTCTCATATGTTTGCGTCCTTTGGTTAGTTTCCATTTCTTATTGGTCCAGCCACTTTGCGTTCCTGCATGCGGAGATAAGAGAATTCAGTTTTATGTTACAAAAACATCCTTTTCATCATTAGTCTAATTGTTCTAGTTTTCATAATCATTTTTCTCTTTATTGTTAATATGAAGAGGAATTCCCCCAAAATTGTAACATAATTTGAAGTAATTACAGGGTGAGAACATACCTTAATTTGGGCCCGACAGAGAGATTGATATACTTTTGTGAGAGGATTATCTGCATGATGGCATATGATGTGGTGCATGCATTCAATTCAATTTTTTGCATGTAGATAGGAAAATCTCGTATTATCATTTACAGAAATCCACTATTTCATGGTTTGTGGCTAAAGGGGATACACTAGTATTTTAGGGACTTGACATGCTCCTCTCCTTCAAACAAGTGTTTTCCTCAACGCTTGAGTAGTTTTGGATGCTTCTGTATAAAATTATCATCTTCCCATGTGGAATATTCAGTGGGTAAGTTCTTCCACTTGATGAGATACTCTGAAATTGACTGATTTCGTAGCTATCGAGTTCTTGTTTCCATTACTGCTTCAGGTTCCATTATGAATTTACCTTCCTCATCAAGTTCTAGAAATATTTTTTGAACTAGAAGTTTGTCACCTATAACTTTATTTAAGCATGAAACATGGAAAAATGGGTGCATTTGGGAAGATGCAGGAAGCTCCAATTTGTATTCCACAGTACCAATCATTTGCAACACCTTGTAAGGACCATAGTACTTTGGTGATAATTTTCTATCCTTCTTAGCTTGCTTGAGGGAAATTTGTTTGTATGGTTGTAGCCGTAAAAATACCGAGTCTCCTACATCAAAAATTTTCTTGCTGTGATGTTGATTTGCTTGTTGTTTCATTCGATTCTGTGCCAAATTTAGGTTATCCTTTAAGAGTTGGATAAATTGTTGATGCTCAGTGTGATCTTCCACTGCTTGAACCTTATAATTTTCACTTAAAGATGATGTGATGGACGGTGTATGATATCCATAAAGTGCCATAAATGGGGTCATTTTTTCTACAGTGTGGAAGGAAGTGTTATACCACCTTTTATCCAGAGGT
The DNA here is from genome assembly GCA_034641835.2 of Pinus albicaulis. Classification (NCBI taxonomy): domain Eukaryota; kingdom Viridiplantae; phylum Streptophyta; class Pinopsida; order Pinales; family Pinaceae; genus Pinus; species Pinus albicaulis. The sequence continues at coordinate 49,159,916 of CM076583.1, forward strand.
AACCACTTGACCTATTATGTTTGTTTATCATATACAAAGAAACGAAGATATCCTTCCAAAAATTTGTTCACTATCTCAGTTTTGCCATCGGATTGAGGATGATAAGATGAGTTATGAGCTAGTTGAGTACCTAAACAAGAAAATAATTTTGTCCAAAAATTTC